>OY978223.1:2545544-2613044 GCA_963854785.1 Vaccinium vitis-idaea | reverse complement strand
TGCTTGACATTTCTTCATCTAATACTGATTGCGAGCATATTGTCTTGTTGCAGGTGCAAACAATTTGATTCCCATGGAGATAGCCCTTAAAATTGCTGACAAAATTAGAGCACATGAGAGGTTTTCAGCTTACATCGTTATTCCTATGTGGCCAGAAGGCAACCCAACTGGCGCTGCTACGCAAAGGATTTTATTTTGGCAGGTAGGGACCAATTATGACCTCGACTCACTGCATTACACTTGTGCATTTTATTCTCGTCTTTGTACATGTCTACAAAGGTAGCTTCAGATATGGATGGTTTTCTTTTGCTCCTACGTTTGGTTTTGTTAGCGGATTATTTTGTTTGTGGTGGGAAACTAAAACATTCTAGTACTCTGCCTTTCAAAAGGACCGTTTTAATGTGAAATTACCATTCTGGTTGATTGTACAGCACAAAACAATGCAAATGATGTATGGGACCATATACAAAGCTTTAGTGGAGGTTGGGCTTGAGGATGCATTCACACCACAAGATTATCTGAACTTCTACTGTCTTGGCAACCGTGAAGTCGTAGGCAATGACATTTCACCTCCAAGCACGGAAAGTCCTGCTCCTGCAAACAGTCCTCAGGTCTCTCTCTCTCCTTCTTGTCCATAAAATAAACATTTTGCTTAGCCATTTCTTTTTTTTTGGTACTTCGGAATAATTGCTTAGCCATTTCATCACTTGTTCTAATTTCCCGAAACACCAGATCCTAACAGAAGTCTCTTTCACTTATGTACATCATTTATCTCCTTTGACATTCTTCATTTAATATCTTTCCTGCATCCACCAACTCAGACACACACGTAAGCAATAGAAAGAAGAAATTATCAATTGTGGTTTCTCGTGTGTAGAGTTGTGGCTACATGAGGCTTTATCAAGGATGCATTTAATTGATCCATTTTTTCCTGTTTTAGGCATTGAGCCGGAAAAACCGAAGATTCATGATTTATGTTCATTCAAAAGGCATGATAGTAGATGATGAGTTTGTGATATTGGGGTCTGCAAACATCAACCAGCGCTCGATGGAGGGTACCAGAGACACGGAGATTGCAATGGGAGCCTACCAACCTCATCATACTTGGGCCAGAAAATCATCTAATCCACAAGGACAGGTAACCATTTAAACAGAAATTGGTATGAGTTTATCACTTAGAACATATTATTTATGGAAACAAACGAATCAAAAACTTGACTTTCACGCTGTTGAACCAAATTCTGGTATCTTAATGGAAAAGGAAATAATTACGAGTAAGATTTATACTTTAGGTGTTCGTTTCTATAATCTCTTTAAGAATCGTACTTACCAATTTGCCTAGGGCTGGAAATATGACAGTAGTTTAGCTTAGCCATTCGTCACTTACTGTATCCCCATTTCCTCATCCGTTAAGAATGATGCTTCTTCTAGAACCTGCCTTCTAAACTCTGAAAAGCATCATATTGTTCATATTAAATTGGCGTGAAAAGACATTTGAAATTCGCTATGCATCAGATTTTCTGTTCACTTCTTGGAATGAGAAAATGAGATGAGATTCCCCATTTCCTCATCTCATTATTGTGAAAATGAGATGACAACGCAACTCATATCACTTCTTGGAATTTTGAAAACACAAATAAGTGGGTAGAAACCCCATCTCGTGCTTCTGAGCTCATTTCAATTTTGTGTGTGCATTTAGATAATGTTCCAAATGCACAAGACTTCTTTTTCTGACTAGCTGCTATGTTGGAATGTATGATTTTGTATAGATCTACGGATACAGAATGTCTTTGTGGGCAGAGCATCTCGGAACCATCGAGGACTGCTTTTCTAGACCCGAAAGTGTTGATTGCGTGAGAAAGGTCAGGTCAATGGGTGAGGCAAACTGGAACCAATTTGCATCCGATGAGGTGACAGAGATGAAGGGGCACTTAATGAAGTACCCGGTTGAAGTTGATCGGAAAGGCAAGGTGAGGCCGCTTCCTGGATGCGAAAGTTTCCCGGATGTCGGTGGACAAATAGTCGGATCATTCCTTGCCATTCAGGAAAACTTAACCATATGAATCAACTGATACAGTTGCTATTTCTGCCGGAAACCAAAGTGAATGAAAATCCATTAACCAGGTATAACAATGGATACAGAGTCTCAGTCAATCGGGTGTAAGAGAGTGCAGTATCTCGAGTACGACTCATGTTTTGTTTTTCACATCACCAACCCCTTTGAAGTTGGGTCCAATCCCGGCGACCACATGGTTCTCGGGTAGTGCACAAATGAAGAAGAACCAGTCACAACAATTACATAAATGGGTACGATTTACGTATGGTCGATAGATGTGTACAATACCAAGTTGCAGTGTATAGTCCTTTGTTCCCTTGAGGTTGGCTGCCTTAAATCGTATGTCCTCTTCTCTGAGTTCTAATCTTATGGTTTCAACAACTTTATGTGTACATTAATGTGTGATAAGTTGCATGTCGTTGAATGTATTTTTCCATTTCCATTTCTACAGCAGTGTTTCTGAATAAAAAATAATGATTTATGGACTAAAATTTTCGAATGGAAAGAGTATATCACAGTTGTCTTATTATATACTTCATCCGTCTTAAATTATTGCTCCTGTTTGAGAAATCCAACTTTTTTTATGAACAGTGCATAATTATATCCAAAAAAGAAAGAAGTACCCCGATCTTTAAATTGATCTTTTGTTTTGGGACAACTGAAAAAACAAAGAATGAGCAACATTTTGAGACTGATGAAGTATTTTTCTAGGGATATATATATACTTCTAATTGTTCCAAAGCTCTGGAGTTTAAGATTAGATAGATTATTAATAAATAGTAATAATTTATGGACTAAAATTTATGTTACGAACACTTGACCATCGGAAACCCCAAAGGTCAAGTGAGAAATCTGCGGAGTTGGTTTGGTGTGTAAGGCTTGAAACGTAGGAGTTTATTCTCTCTTAAGATTTCAAATTCGAAACATTTCAGACATTATCATGTATCAACTCATATTGTGTAAGTATACTTTAATTGGCAGCCCGGCTAATAAACGTTGAGATTAGCCTCAAGATTAGTCGATTTGCGTATAAGTTTTGTTGGATATCTAAGTTTAAAAAATAAAAAATAAAAAATACCCGAAAATAGAACTTTATCTACAATTCTTATGAATTGGATTGTGTAGCAAAACTTGCACGTTGGACCAAATTCTATGCCCTATCCACTGTGAGAAAGCATAAACTCATGGAATTGGTCCACTTCATCATACACCGTACACGTGGACCACAAAAACTTTGTGTGATCCAGGCTGTCCCAAGCCCAACTGTTCTTGTGACCATCCTTTGATCATGGGCCACACCAGACATTGCCTTCCACTTGACCCCACCAATTCCTCTCTCCTCTATTGGTTCAATGTGGACCCTACCTTAAGTGGAGAAATGGTGTCAAAAATGGGAAATTTCGAAAATTTATTTCTTTATAAATTTAACTGTTTTTGGTCGAATAACAAACAGCTTGACCTAAGTAGGTAAGAAATCTATGCAAAACAAGGTATATATAAAATCATTTGGATAATTTGGTTAACAGTAATTCAATGGTAATTCGGAGTAGATAAGACAATCTCGTTTTTCTCGTTATTTTCTTACCCATTCAAGTAAATAATCGCGCAACCGAAGAAATCTCTGCCTTATGTTTTGCTATTTGTTTATGTTCTTTATGTTCGGTAATAACTAGTACGAATCAAACGAGTCCATAAGTAATCAAACAAATGGCAAAACATAAAGGTGAGATTTTCTTTTAATAAAGTGGGGATAAAAACATGACATTATGATACATATTTCCACCATTTATATCCCATAAAAGGAACCCATACCTAAATGAAAAACAAAGTACCACTAATAAATGAAGAAAAAAGAAAAAGAAAAAGAAAATTAGAGCTTAAAAAGGGTGAAGAGCATCTGATTCTCTCCCTCATCACCAATATGTCCCACAAGACACTGGAAAAGGATGCCCCACCAAAAAAAATCCACGTGTCCCAATCACAGAAGAAGCCCCACCACAAACGAGAACAGCTCATCACGAGCCACGTGTCAACCCCTCCGATCCCCAATTTTTTTTTCCACACTCAAAAAGTCTCGATTGGGACCACAGAAAGATAGGGGACCACCATCGGCCACCTCAATTGGGCCCCACACAATACCCAATCCCAACGGGCCCCCGCTCTCTCCGTTGCTTAAAAAGTGGGCCCCACCACCCCCCTCATAGGTGGCCCCCACCATTCAAGGTCCACGCTTCTTCATGTTGTATTGATCCCACCACCACCACCATTTCCGTGGGCCCCACCGCAACAAACTCTTTCCTTCACCCCCGCGCCTCATCTGTCCCCACACTACACGTGCGACCCTCTAAACCCCTTGCCCCTCGTGCGCACGTGCTCACCCTCCTCGATGCCCGAAGAAATTCCGAGCTCAAAACTCAGGCGTTAATGGCGAGCGTAAATTTGAACCTTCACTGTTTGTGGGAGCCCATCAATTGAAGCTCTTGTTTGTCGTAAACCTCCATGGAAAAATCTCTGAGCATCTGGGTTTTACTCTTACCACTGCTCGAACTACTCGGTGCGCTAGTGGAAACCGATTTCTCTATCTTCGCACCAACCGTTGAGCTCGTAGTAGTAGTCGGAGACGACAGCGCTTGGATCTCTAACGGCGGCGTCGTGGTCGCCGTCGTAATGTTAATGGCCGGTTGAATGGAGAACGACGAAATGGGCCTCGCCGATATGTTCACAAACGGCGTCGTCCAGATTTGTGGCAATTGGTTGGATTGGATTTGTGGTGGAACAATCCAGAATGTTGGCGCTGAATTTGAGGGTATGGCCCACATGGGAACTAGGGTTTGTTGAGGGAGTGAATTGGTGGTGACGGCGGCGGCGGCGGTTGTGGTTGTCGTCAGTACTCCGGCGAGTGGGGCCAGGCCGGATGGAGTTAACGAAACGTCGACGTACTCGCTATTTGAGGGGCGCTTGCGTTTTCTTTTAGTGGGGTCGGTTGCAGCGGCGGGGGAGGAGGACGAGGACGTTGTGGTTGGGATTTTTAGCGCGCCGTCGACGGTCATGGCGATGGCTGGGACGGTGCCGGTGCCGGTGGCAGCGATGATGGAGGGCTCTGCGTGCTCTAGTAGCCACCGGATGGTCTCGCCGTCGGACTTGTGGCCGAGTTCCCGCGTCAGTTGGAAGACCCGGGCTGCGCAGGTGGCCGGTATTCGGATCCTCCGCCCACGTCCTTCCACCTTCGTGTGGCGGTCCTTCGTGGACACCCTCTTCGCCACCGCCGTCTGTACGGGCACCGGCACGGGCATGGACATCGCTAGGGGCAACATGCTAATTCCTGTCGGTTGTGGCGGTGAAGAATCTTCAACACTTGGTTCCTCCTTCATCGATAACACCGGTACTGCCGCTGCTTCAGGCGGCTTCTGGGGTAGCTCTGCCATTAACGCTGGCTGGACCTTAGTCGAGGTGTGCCTAAATTGATCCACCACGGCCTGAAATATGGAGAGAAAAAAAAAAACTGGATGTTTGATGTTAGTAATTAGGAAATCCAATTGAACAAATTAGCGCGCACACACAGAAAAGAATTGTCTGGTGAAGAAGGAAGTATTTGGAGAGAGATGGCGGAGGGAAGACTGTAGTACTTTATGGATTGGTTGAGAGAGAGAAAGGGTGAGAAACAAACCAGGCAAAAAAAAAAGGAAGAAGGGATGCAAAGGGGAGAGAGAGAAGGTGGATACGTATATATAACTGCACGGACTGTATATTAGCGACCTATCAATAAGGGATTCTATATAGTGGGAGTTATTTATCTCGGCAATCAACGGTATATATTTTATCTCAGTAATAGACTGCTCGGATCGTGCAAATGCAAAATGAAATCCGAATAGTTGATTGCGCGATCAACGATTCGGATGTCGCACTACAAGGTTGTAGTGCGGTAAGATTCCCAAATCCATCAATCTCCACATTTCTATTTTAGAGACCAAATCTGACGTAATGATGAGAGATTTTACAAAAATGATAAAGGTACAACAAAAGTCTCCAACATGGCTCCAATACACTCACATGGTGTGTGGAGCCCACACATAAGTGTGTGTAGGCTCCACACATCATGTGAATGTATTGGAGCTATGTTGAAGATTTTTGTTGTACACCTATCATTGATATTGGCACTCTCCTTTTCTCTATTGATGCTACCTTTTTTTATTTACAAAGTGAATGAGTAATTTTACCTACCGAAGACAAAAAAAAAAAAAAGGGAGTGTAAATAGAGAAAATGGTAGTGCCAATATCCCTTCTCTTTATAATTTGTTCCACCTTATATTTAACTTTTCATATTTTATGATAGAATATTGAAGGGACTCAATAAGAGTGTACAAGAAAACACACACAAAAAAAAAAAAACAAGTAAATTGGATCGATCGGACCAAACTAATCTATTTGGATTGGTTATATGGTTTAATGAATTGGTTCTGGTTCTAAAAAAATAAGCACGGTATATTGTGGTTCGGTCCCTGATTTTATAATTGCAAGCCGTAGGTAGAACTGATTCGGACCAAACCGTTTACCCACATATAGCAATTTATTTCATAGACAGTATTTTAATACTCCAGTTGTTTTAGTCATTTTGTTGACTTCTTGATCAATTTGTGGGTTGGATTAATGGTGATATTCTGTGGACATATTCCATTTTTAACAGTAATGAAATTGTTGTCATTGTTGGTTTATTTTGTTGGCGATCGTATATATTATTCGTGTTTTTTTTTTGGGCAATTCGTAAATGATAACATGGTTTAGAATGGGAAACTAAACCAAACCAGACCAGTCTGATGGTTTGGTTTCTGTTTGGTTCTATATGTATGATCGTCCGATTATGGTTCTCTGTTCTTTGGAACCGTTACACATGGTTTAGTTTATGAATTTCTACAAAATCGGTTCAATCCGGACCATGATTTCTAAATATCAAAAAAGGATAACTGGGTCCTTCTAAAAAATTGAAGGAAGAGACAAATTATAAAATCTCTCCTCGTTCTGTCGCATCCGGTGCTCAAATTGAAGTGAAGGGAGGAAATCCGATGAAAATTTAAAGGGGAAGGGGGGCTTGAACCCAGTTTTGTAGTCCTCTCCTGACCTCTCTCTCTGTCTCTCTTGTTGCTATCCACAGTGGGCCAACTGTTATGGCCCATTTCATTTCATGTTCAGGCGGGTGTGAACAAGAATTGACACAAGTTTATAAAATTCACAAGTTTGCTTACCTTTACCCCCGTCATTTTCATTATGCCCAGATGCGCCCTCCAGAGCCGCCCGTTCAAATTTTTATAAACTTTTTATTTATCTAAAAACCAGAAAATGTTAAAACTAAAGGAAAATACGTAACTTATTTTCGGAAACTCAGTCTTAATTGGAATGGGATCCTCTATGGGGGACGCATGGATGATGTAAGGGTGTACACACATCCTGATGTGAGGAGGCATTCACTACTAAAGCTCGTGAAGAATATTAGGGCCATGTTCGGTTAACAGTTTTGGGCCTGTTTTGGTTTTGCTTACATCATCATTTCCTTCATTTCTCTCTCTATCTCTCTCTACTTATTACACCTGCTTACATCATCAAAACAAAACAAAACAAAACAAAACTTGTTAACCGAACAAGGCCCTTCACTAACAAAAAACAGTTTTATCCCAAAACTAAGACATGTCATTATCTCATAATACATCACATAAAAGACCGTGAAAAATTAGTTTATTTTAAAAACTGGCTTAGTGGAACACCCTTAGTCATGTACAAAAAATTGTATTCCCTCACGCTTTTGTTGGTTCATTTTTTAAATTCGTGCCCTTTTTATTGTTTATATCTATTAATTTATAATGGTTTTTGTGATGTTTGCGGACTTTTATAATAGAACTAATTAAGATCTATCAAACAAAGATTCATATCGTATAGTTTTTTATATTCATATTAAAAGATGTAAGCAATAAAAAATGATAAGGGTTTAAAAAATGGATCAACAAATGCAAACGAAGGGAGTTACTGATCAAATATTGTTTCATACATTTTTTGCTAGTTTGTGGACCTTTACCGAGCTTATTTCATTGATTAAGACCTTTCAGTTTTTAAACCTCATAGCAAATATTAGCCACACTGATCAAATATTGTTTCATACATCTTCAGTAATATTTTATTTTGAGAAAAAACGAGTTTGATCCAACCGCGGAGCATTTTCTTTTCAAGATAAATCCGTTTCAAAAGTGTGTCAAATGGTATCCGATCAATATTATTTTTGCGTGACTGATGCTCTCCTCGACGAAATCTAAAAAATAAAAAAGGTTTTAATCATCTTGTTGAGCCCGATAAAGGCTAACAAATAAACAGACTAGACCACCCTCCAACGAGGAACTGAAAAGTATCCAATTTTCATGTAATTATGCGATGCTCAAGTGTCTTCAACGAGGTTAATTATGCTCCCATTACTAGTGAACATACACGTAAATTAATCCGGATACATTAGTTATAGAAGTATGAAAAGAAAATATCTTGAAGGACTATCACTCAATAATTACTGCAAGAGAGATGATGGGTGATAACTGGTGGACCGGATCGAACCGGACCCGGGGCCTGACCTTGCAGACAACAAGACCTGCCAATTCTCATTCACTTCGTCTGTTTCGCGCATCAACGACTCGGGTTCCATCAAATAAATGATGGTTCAGATATACTTTGAAAATGTGAGATCTGAATCTTTTATACGCAAAACAAACAACCGAATGAGATTGACACCCCTACCGACCCTAGGGACGGCAGAGTCCTCCAATTCATAGCCGGTACATCTCATTATCGGAGTTAGGTTTTTGAAAGTGGGACCCCGGCCCCAATAGAGCTGCGTGGGACCAGTCACAGAGTCGTGTTGGGAAGGGGCAGCTGAGTGGGGGTGGACCCCATTGTAAATAATGTAGGTGCATTGCAACCAATTTTATCACTAAAAAGTTTTTTAATGGTTTCATTCAAACGAGGGAGGGCCATAATCTCAAGGGCTCAAATCTTCTTTTTGTGATGGGGGCCCACGGCCTCGTAGGCCACGATGGGTATTGGGGGGCTCATTTGGGTCAGGGCTGTGACCACCACCACCACCATTGAGCCCACTTTCTCCCAAATGTGGTCCACCGCCTCTCTCGCCTTGCTTTGTGGATGGGGACCACTCGTCTTTTTGTACTGTGGGCCACACTACCCCATCACTTCCCCCACCTAAATTCAAAGACCTTGGGAAGACCAATTACGACCGTTCCGGTGAAAGTCAGTATTGTTAGTTACGATTAATGAAATTTGAACCATTGTTAAATGCGCGGAGTAATACTTATCGGGATAGCGATTTCCTCCAAAAGAACAAATCTAGTGCAAATGGGGACCTGATTATTTCCCACCCGTCACCTCTCCGATTTTTCCCTACTCACTCTGTCCTAACAAGGAACGGGACGGGAATTATAAATTTGACTTCCACACACCCCATTGTCATTCCTACATACCGGAAAGTTCTCCAAATTAAGTTGTTTATTTTCCATTTATCTTCGCGGTTATTGAAATTTTCCTATGCATGTCTCGAAATATTGAATTTTTCAAATCCGTTTGTCACAGAGGAATAAAAAAGCAAAAAATAAACTCAGAAAATTTCAGAAATAATTAAATATGGCACTCAAATATTATACTACTATCTTTTAAACTTATGTTTGTAGTATCAATTTTTCACTTTTGATGTTCCTCTCATGAAGACGAAACTAACAAATTATTTAACCCTTTGTTTCAACAATGAGTAAAAAGAATTTGCTCCCACCTAAGGTCTCAAGTTTGATTCCTCTTGATAGCAAACTCTTGGGGCCACTGGGATAAGCCCGGTCGTTACCTCTAAGGCCTTGGAATTAGTCGAGGTGCGCACAAACTGTCCCGAATATCCATTTATCGAGAACAAAAAAAAAAGGGTAAATAGGGAAGAGAATGCTGAACTCACTGGTATTTTAGCCAAAACGACCAAATCATTCCTCTGATAATTCAATCTCTCTACAGCAAATACAGTGTACTTATTAATTTCAAAACAGAAACAAAAGCATCACAACAAACATGTAGTTGCAGGAAAATGGTTGCAGAAGTGGAGTCTATCCAGCTTTGACAAAAGCTCCAATATTCTGCATAATTTTGCTTTTGGAGCTCCGTATCTCTTTTCTTCAATTCTGGAAAAAAGAAAAGAAAAGAGAAACGAACGAGTCATGCACAACTTGATTTGAACTTTCCATAAAGAATAACCAAAGTACCAAGGGCATCACAGTTCCAAATTAGTTTTAAGTTTTGTCACACTTTCCGCTAAAACCCCAACCATACAGTAGAATCAAGAGAACTATCAACTATCTAAACCGCGTATCCACGACATTTAGGTACTCAGAGCCAACCAAAAGGTGTGGAGAGAGAGAGAGAGAGAGAGAGAGGCAATGTATTCCTATGCATGTGCAATAGCAAATTTGCCAGAGTACACGTTTAGAACACTGATATTGAGTAGACTACAATTTAACCATGGATACCAGACAAAATTCGATACATACACCAATGCCATTTTATAATCGCATAGTGAAGCCAGATAAAGATTTCCTACTGCTGGGAAATATTTCACTGGAAGAGGTGAAGAACGTACTTCATTGTCATGAACCGGACATGTAAGTGTAGCGTGTTTGAGCTCCAATGATGAGCTCCATAACTTTTGCTGCAGATTTAGAGACGTTAGTTAAATAAACAAACAGATTAAAGTCAGATCTAACTGAAGTATAACTAAAGGAAACATGACAAAAGTGGCACAAGAAGCAAAACACTGAATTTCTAAACGTAAGTAATAAACCTACCAGTAAGCATTCCGATAAGAGGAACAGGTTCTAATAATCTCTCTGTGCTTTCCAGTCTTTTCCTGAAACATTTAGCATTCATCAGTATACATGCTCTCTCCCTCTCTCCAAACGAGGATTCAACTGTGTTCCTTGAGAAATGCATAATTACCGTGTATACTTGTCAAAGAACGGATCTCTCATGAGGTAAAGTGCCCACAACAGCTTCCGCCTTCGCAACTGTATCAACATACCATCAAATCAATCAACCAAGAATGGACTAGAAAACCAAGACTAATACCCCAAAACAGCAGATCGCCAAACTCAAACTGCAATTGATGGACCAGACACTAAGGACATTTTATGCAGTCGGTCTATTTTACTCTCAAGAACATCTCAGAAAAGGAAGACTTGGATGTGAGTCATTCGTTTGGAGAAGCTAAATCTCTTCTTATTGTGGGAAAGGGAAAAAATTTACAGCTTCAATTCTGTGAATTTCACATCTTCTTTTGGTTAGATCATATGGAGGCTCAAACAATTCATCGTGTAGTACCGCCGTAATCCAGCATACTGTCGAAACTAGATCTGCTTTGGAGAATTGCAGTTGGCTTCTAACATAAAGTTTGAGAAGATCAAGCAAAGAACAACCAAAGAACAAAGCGGCAAAACTGGGTTTTCGATCGTACCGTGCACTTGGCTACTTGAAATCGTCCTGTGCATAGCATAGATTCATGCTATGCATGGGTTTTCGATCAAGTTTTGGAAGTCTGAAATTTTTTGTATTTGAATCTCAATTTGAAAAGAACAACCAAATTCATGAATGTTATCTTGAGTTTTAACGCTCCACAATTATCCCCATTCCTTGTTAAATCTGAACAAGTGCACAACCTAAACCAAAACTAACGGCTAAACACCAAATCGCGACTGAAATACTTTGATGGCCCAAAGGTAAGGAGAAAATAACAAAGCGGGAGAAGGCCCTAGGAAGATAAAAGTGGCACCAAACTTCACACCCTGAAAATGCATCAAAATTCTTAAAATTGAATAATTTCCAAGAACCCTAACCTCATCCTTTTCCTGGTCAGAAAGATGAAGCTGTTGGCCTTTCCTTCCAAGCTTTAACATTGTAACAGACGAAAGAATGCCCATTCCCGTAAGGTCAACAGCCAGTGAAATACACCACGGCAACCATGACCGAATCCCATACTTCCTTATCAATAGAACATAAATAAGTGGTCTTGTAATGAACATCACTTCCCCCATCACAAATAAAGCCCCACAAAGACCTTTCTCAGCCAAGATACTAGAAAGGGTGGGTCTTTGAACCACCGGAACTGTAATGACAACATACAAAATTTTAGCAAATCAAACTCGTAACCAAAGATTGCTACATAGATTCTCAAATAAACAATGAGACATTAAAGAAATAATTACGTGGAGGCTCCATGATTGCATGTTGGTGTTGAACTCTTTGCAACCATGTAGGCTCTGAAACCATATTAGCTTTTTCTCCAAATCTGCTTAAGGCAGATAGTGCTCTTCCTTCATAATAATTGTTAAAATTACCAGGCCCCTGATTCCCTCTAGGCGTTCCCAAATGACCAAATCTATGTTGAGGATCTAAAGCCTTTGACCCCTTTTCAACATTAGGTATCTCTCCTCCATGTAAAAGCATCTTGTACCCACTGTTCCGAAACAAAGCTAGCCTGACTAATGCCCTGTAATTAATTAACAACCACATATTAGCCAAATAAGAAATACAACATCCAGAAAAGAGAGGAATACCAGAAGTTGATGATAAAGAGTGTCACATAATAAATTATATACCACTTACTTGGTAGCTTCTGTAGCAGCAATAAAGTTCCACTTTTTATCCTCACCAAAGAAATGTTGTGCGGCTACTTCAACCAATGTTTCCAAATCTTTTAGCAAAGTTATGCACAAGGAGTAAGGGAAGGAAGAGGGCTCTGCAACTGTAGGTATCTGGGTCGGAGTTGTACTGATTATATGTTCATTGACAGCAGTGAGCATGCCCAAAATTGCAGTTACTGCAGCAGAATTTGTGTACAAACTATAAAATTGTCAATCCGACTCCGGCAAAAATCAAGACAGATGATAGAGTAGAAACTGGAATATAAAAGCAATGAAAAAAAGGTTGGTTAACGAGAAAATGAAGTCAAAAGAACTGTAAAATTTTGAATCAACGCTTCTCAATAGGAGCACATGCAATCCACAAAAATGGAAAAAATCCATTGAAGAGGTAAACTTAATAAAATCATAAAACGCACAAATATGCCATTATGCGATTTTGGTTCCATCAGTCCATGGCCTGTGTACAAACCTAACATGTGGTTATTTGCCCAAGGTGGTAGTTTCCAAATTTCAAATCCCACTTCTGGAACTTTTCCCATACGGCAGCCCAAGCAATTGACAATGCATCAATAAATTCCCCAATGTCGAGGTTAATGATCTAACAAACCATAAAAGAGAGTGAAAATAATTTTAATCCAACTTTTCAAGTCATAAGACAGATTTTCTTCAACAAGACAAACCCACCCTCTAGTGGAACAGTTTCTAAACTAACAAGAAGAAGCCCAATGTTACCAAAGTTTCACAAAACCTGCTTCTGGTCCTATTTCTGATTCAGAAAACCGTTCTGGAAGAAGCCATGTCATTCCCTGAAGAATAATTTCCAAAATCACCATTAGAAACACTTTAAGATAAGACAAGACAACTATCAACCCATTTTTGGATCTCAATTTAGAGCCTCCATAAATGATATAGACACACAAAACAACTCTAACATTTGAATAAACAAGATATGCCGAATATAATTGGTTAATACTCAATTCTTCTTTCAGATTTGCACTGGCATGCCCTTGTACCATTTCAAGCATAAGAAAACCCTTAAAACAAAAAATCCAAATAAAACTGTTCAAGCATCCAACTCAAAACCAATTGGTAATAAGTGGAGAGTCCGCCCAGACTCATATACTAGCTTAGGAGGTTATAATTAACCAATGTGGGACAAGCTCTAACAAAAACCAAGCAGCGAACTCATCCTAACAAGCCTGAAAGTTAATCTTCGGTACTGATTGTGATACCACATTACCTAAAAAGCTACCTTATGTTTCATGCAAGTGCTTGTCATTGGCTTGCATAATTAAATTCGTACCGACAAAAAATATGAAAAACCATTAAACCAGATATCCAAAATACATATGCAACAAACTCAATATAAAAACCCTGAACATGGTTATTTCAAACCAAGTAACCTCAGTTGTTGTTTGTGCCCACCCAATTTTGGCGAAATTGTCAGGCCCTGTGAGAGGCTGTCACGTAGAGGATGGACCTAATGGTTTACGAGTATGGTTAAGGTTTATCCGGGTCCAACCAAGAGTTGACCAAGGGTTGAAATCTGGTCAATGATGTATACATTGATTTTGTTTGACTGGTCTTTGGAAAAGGTAACTGTCCCCTATTTCTCGGATAAATTTAGAGGGAGCTTCAGGGACACATGGCAGCTTCCAGAGTATAGGAGGGAATATTCCCCGTTTATTCGAATAATAGAACTGTTGGGAGAATTGGTTAGCAGAAGCCACGTCTTTAGCGATGTGGCAGAAGTGGACTCTTGAAGAGAGGAGTCATGCTCTTGGTTGACCGGTACAAGAGGTACACGTGGCTTCAATCAGGGCGTTCTCTTCCAGAATCAACGGTTGTATATAGTTTGCTAAGCTAAATAAGTTGGAACGTGGCTCACTTTCAAAACTCTTTGTACTGTTTTTCAAGGAATTCACTACTATAAAACGGTGAAAACTGGGCAGGCCAAGGGTTCCGTGCCTCAACATTCATTCAAATTCCAGTCTTTACATTCAGCTTCTTAGCTTCTACAACATTTAAATTCCTGCTACTTAGTTTATTTCTTTGTTTAAGCTTCTAATTCCGATATTAGCAAGCTTTCGTTTGTTTATTTTTCGATCCCAACATCATTGTCTCTTTATTTCCGATTATATAAGTGGCATTTGCTTTCTTTTATTCTTGTTTCCATTTTACTATTCACTAAACTGTAACTCTTTAACAAGCAAGGCAAAAACGAATCACTTTTATAATATTTACAAGGGTTTTAACACAGTTCCTTGTTGCGAAGTCAGGAATTGGGCTATACGGTCTTATTCTCATTTAGTGATCGTCACGGTCTTGACACACCTTTTTTTCACTTAGTCACTTGCTATTCCCTTGCTAAGGGGGTGACCGTTCCCTACGTGTTTTTCTTGAGAAACGGTTGTAAATCCATATCCCATTCAAGTTTTTTCTCGAAACTCTTCAGTGATAAGCTACCTTACATTACGTACAAGAGCCTTTAAAACACAATAATATGCAATATCCAACTAATTAAGAGCTGCACTGCGAGATACATAGACTAATACACGCATATATACCCTCCATAAATAAGATGATCCAAATATCACTTGGTATAATGGAGCAAATTTCACAAATAATGGGAGAGATCACAGTAATTGAATATCCCTATCCATATCCAGTTCTATTTTATTGTCTTACAATTCAGTGATAAGCTACTCCTTTTTTATAGTAGAAGTGCCTTTGAAACACAGGGAAAGAAAAGGCAATCCACATACTTGTAAACACAACTCCTGAGCTACCACAAAAGCTAAGAACAAGCAAAATCAAGTCCCACCCAATAGCAAAACAATTCAACAGTCCCTTCAACAAATAAATTGGAAGCTAACAGAATTTTTTTTGCTTGATAGATTATGAAAGAAACAAATTAAGTCACCAAAAGTTAAGAGGGCTGACATTAGCCAGAGACTCCAAGGAATGGACATAGTCTTTGTTTCTTCGAACCCATGTCTTGTAAGCCTCCATTGATGCAAACTTGTATCCAAAATCACAGCAGAGATGCCAAAAAAACCCTAAGTTCCTCCTCTCTGCCTCGATGCCACCACCAGCTCAGCTAAAATCACTCTATGTATCCGGATTAGACCCAGACGAGAGCATCTCCAGCAGTTATAGGCAAAATGCCTACCCAAAACTCCAAATTCTATTTTGCCTAGCCTGAAAATATTACACTTCTCCAACAGCCATACCAAAATGGCTATTCAACACCGACCCTCATCCCAAATTCATCTCCAACTCAGATTATCCGTTCAAACAACAAATCGACCGTCGCCGGAAAATAAAAATTGTATTTACCACCAAACGGAGTCACACACGTTAAAATTGAACCAGCAAAGATTAATCAAAGGCAAACAGATAGCAAAGGGGGAAGAGGCGAGGCTGCTGGGAACTGGTTTTGGGCTCTCCGGCTTGGCAGTTTGCCGGAATCTCAGGTGTAACGAAGCTGCTGGAGATGCTCTGAGGAGGGTAAGAAGCTGAACCCTTTGCAGCAAATCTATGAATTTTGGCAATCGGCACTTCCACCGAGATGGAAGAGTCCGTCAAGGCTCTGTTTGGTCGGACTTTTTTCTCCAATTCCCCTTGTTTTTTTCTTACTAGCATAAAAAAAACCTATCCTGTTTTTCATGATTATTATGTTAGCATAAAAACCCAAATCATTTCCATAGTATCCTATTCTTTTCATAAAAATCATAATACAAAATTCTACTCTCTCCGTCCCGAATTTCTTGTCCATTTTTACGGGTATGCGTTCCTTCAATTTATAATATTTTTTTACAATTTTAAAAACTTTGTTTAATAATACTCATCAAGAACTATCAAACGAGTCTATATTGAATATATATAACATTATACATTGAAAAATATAAAAAACAAATATTAGGTGTAGTGAATAGTTGAAGTGGACAACAAATATGATACGGAGGGAGTAATTTCAATTCGATAGCTTAGTTGCTTTTACCCTACTCTTTCTCAATAGAAACAAAAGTACTCATTTCTAATGAAATGAAATTTTAGTTATCAATTTTTGAAGAATTTTGGCATCAATTTTATGCCTAATACTGTACAATATACTAGCCAAAACTCGTGTTATGCACAGGCCGAATTCAAGTACCCACCGTTAAATGTTTGTACCTATGATTCGATACGAATCCAAGTCCACACGGTTAAATTACCTGTGCTATTCACAGAAAGAAAATCATAATTGTGCTATGCACGGGACAAATCCAAAACAATTTCAATACGCGAGCACACACATTTGGGGCCCATTTTTTGGGGCCCACAGGAATAATCTAAACTGTTACGAATCAAAACTTAGAGTTTTAGATCGACTGGTTACACATAGTTAATTGAGCTGATTTTTTGCAATGCCGTAGGAAAAAATATTTTGAAATTATTTAACGGTTCAGATTATTCGTGCAGAACCCAAAAGTAGGCCCGAAAAGCCATGGTACATTTTATGTGCACTATATCTTCTGTACCCATAGGTTTTTCGAAATAGAATTCATGAACACGACATCATGTAGTAGAATCAGAACATAGTTTTTCAGCTTTCAACTAACGTAATGATTGTCTTGAAAGCCTCGAAATTATCTGCTTGTTGGTGTAATTTGAATGTAACCTACAAATAGAATACATGAACATGACATCACGTAGTAGAATCAAAACATAGATTTTCTTAATATACACAATTGTCAATGATTCTCCCGTATACAAAATTTATTGTCTATGTGTATCGTAGCATTGATGAAGTTTCAAGGGACAAATAGCAAGATTTAGTGGATGAAATTTATGATTCCATTTTTTTGGTCAATTAATATTTTCCGTCTTTAAAAAAAGAAAAATTCAAAGAACTAGCAATACAATATGCAATAATTAACTTTGCGCTTACCACTAAAGTCGTAAATGATGTTCTCATGATGCATGCCACCCTTTGATCTTTTTTTGTGTTCCTAAATTTTTCTTTCTTTTTAGGATCAATATCGATCTCATATTTCATCCTGCAAAATTGAGATGGTTTATTTTCGAAAGAAAGGAGAAATGAAAAGCAATTAATGCATCCAAAACTCCATGAACAAAACTTGAAAACCTCATAGACAAAACGGATAATGAAAAATTATAACTCCACCCAATTTCTATTTTAAGCATTGATAGACTCTCTCTCTCTCTCTCTCTCTCTCTCTCTCTCTCTCTCTCTCTCTCTCTCTCTCTCTCTCTCCATATCGCGTGTGTTCTCCATCCGAATGAAGAATAAAGCCCTGTGCTATGCACGAATTGTAAAGGATTAACTGGGGGAAAAAGAAAAAGTGAATCAAGCAAACTAAAGTACATTGTACGAAGGATAAAGCCCCATGCTATGTTATATTATTGTAAGATTTAAATGAATACAAGTTCAATAGGTACATCTTCCAAGTAGCAAATCCTTGAGTACATCAAAATAAGTTAATTAATAGGTGTTAATTAAGGGTAATTATGTCTATCTATTGTCCAGTGAAAAAAGTACGCTCGGAATTCAGCTACAACAGAGTACTCACTTCCTTTCATATTACACATGTATATTCCTTGAATGTTTGCACTTATTTCCATAATTATCACTTATAGGAATCGAATACTGTATCCAAATTCCGTGCACTATATATTTTTGGTACACTAGAAAATGAAAAAAAGAACTAGAGTACTCTCTCCAAAAGCCACTCCTCTCGTGTTAACTTCAAGCAAAGGGATCATATCATCCGGCGGGGTAATGTGCGACACCATTAATTCTTTCCTCGTGATCAACTCCCATATTAGCAAGCCTATCCACAACTTTGTTGCCCTCGCGGAAGATGTGCTTCAATGTGCATCCCGTGGTCGCCATGAGGGCTTTGCATTCTTGGATCAAGACCTTGTATGGGGAATGCTCAGGAGAATCCTCATTGATTAGACTTTAGAGCCACTGCGATTGCGGAGCCGGTTCACCTCTACGGCCTCTATTCCATGTTGATGAACCAACTCCAAAGCTCTGCCTTTAAGCTTGTACAGTCCTCTAGTTTATCAAGATATATACCCAAGAATCTAGTGTCTTCTTTCCTCCCTGAATACTCCGCCAAAGTCAGCTGTGCCTGAGTTTATTCTGTGCATTATCAGTACACATACCCGTAGTAATTTTCGTTTTAAATTATGCTGCCTTGTATAAATTTATGATTTTTTGGGAATCAAGTCAATCAACATCTTCCAATGAATGTACAGGATGTAGAACACTGTAATATAGGGATTATGATTAAGATGAAACGGTATTTGTATCTAAATTCCGTGCACTATAAGCAACCATACTCGTATTAATTTTCATTTTTATCCATATTTTTGCTTTTTGCATTGATCAACAAATTAATATATTGTTTATGCATAATTCATTGTTTTCGGAGATAGAAAATCTTGTACAGTATAAAAAATAAAAAAAAAGTGATCACCTTTGCTGTAAAAATTTGTGTCCCTCCCCTCCACACGATTACTTTTGCTGTAAAAAAAAATGAAAACTAATAGAAAGCTTATTGACCAACAAATAAAAGTAGAAAAAAGAATAGCAAAATGGCAACATTGGAAATTAACTACTAACCTTTAAAGAAGAGAGCACGACTGAAAGAGGAAGAGGGAGAGGGAGAGAATGGCCAAGAGGAATTGAAGAAGGTAAGGGCTTTTGTTTTAGGAGTAAATTTGAGAGGAATTGAAGAAGGTAATGGCTTTTGTTTTAGGAGTAAATTCGAGAGGTAACATGGCTGAGATAAATTAAAGAAGGTAGGTTTTTGTTTTTATGTTACTATAGAAATAAAATCAGTAGGCTAATCATTCTTTTTAGGATGACTCAAGATACTGTGTTACCGTAAGATTATTTCTAGAGTTTTGAAATTTGAAATAAAATTAAAAGGTGTTAAGATTGAGGGATACTTGTCGTTCCCACTGGCCTCCTCACGAAAAATTATTTTGCAATAATATATAAGATGTTTTAGGGGGTGTTCTACTAAAGACAGTTTTTAGAATAAACTGTTTTTTAGATGTATTATGAATTTGTGATAGAATGACTAATTTTTGTTTTCGGAAAAAAACTGTTTTTTGCAAATTACAACATTAGCTTCAATTGTGAGTTTTTCCTATAATAATGGGTCATTATTAATTTAAATCAGAAAATGCTGATTAAAAAGAATTACATCCGAAATAACGTGTGAAAATCAATTATCATTCTCGTGCTGTATACTGCTATTATTCTTTTCATTGCGCTATTGAAATTTTGTAGAAAATAGTGAAAGAAAGACCAAAAGGAGCTCGCTCGCACGCTCTCTCTCTCTCTCTCTCTTCTTTAGGGTTCGAACATCCGCGCGAAGTCAGATAAGTGGAGATGCAACTGACTCTTGAATTTGGGTAATTTTTGATTAATAACTCTGTGAATAAATACGTAATTCTTACGTGCTTTGCCTCTTTAATGTATCATAATCTTCTTTTGCTTGATTTCCAAGCTCTCTTACAAATTAGCCCAAACCAATTAGTAAAATCAATGGCTTTTTTTCCTTTCTGTTGTTTGATATCGTTTCATTCTTACCCTTTTCCTTGTTCTTTCATTTGAATTTTGCCACTTTACTCTTGGAACTTTTTTTGGGTATAAAACTTGAATTCTGGAGTACTATTTTGTGGGTTAATTGAACTACGATAAAACGATATTAGCTTCGTGCTAAATGGTTTTCTCTAAGTTTATTAGAACTAGATTAGAGACTATTTGTTGGGCTAATTGAAGACTTGAACTAGACTGGATTCTGGAGTAGTTCAGAAAGATAGGGTAAAGGCTAATTACTGCGAGCCTTGGGATTGATAGATGCTTGGATAAGCAAAAGCGCAGCAGAAAAGGTTTCGGATACAGCTTTAGTTGAATGTATGTTAGGTGAGAATTTTACTGCGTAGCCATGAATATGGTAGAGGCGACTATTTTTTATTCAGTACAGGGCATTTGGGATGATTGTCTTATACAGTTGGATTTATGGAGTGTTGAACTGGTTGTGGGGTATTTTGTTTTCTGATTCGTGCAATACTTGTTCTTTCCGGTCTCCTTTAGTGGACATGAAGATTAATATTTAGTAGTCGTAGTGATTGATTCGGTCAAGTTATTGCCTGCAAGTGTAAAGGATCTTCAAGAAGAACAGTCATTATAAAGCTAACTATGTCCTGGTCCCTAGGTCCCTACTTATTTCCTATTTGGTTTACCAGTTCTGATTTCACTGAATGTAATGTCTTATGTATCTCCTTGTTAACTTCTGCTGAAGCGGAGGATTGGAACTCCTTTGTGAGTCTGTCAAGATCCATAATGTCAATGTTGATCCAGCAGAAGATGGAGGAGATAAGGTAACTCATACGCTGGCTGCAGCATGAATTGAATGTTTATTTGAATGTTTCATTACAGCTCGCTAGTGTTTCTGTTCCTCATTCTCCGCAGTTAACCATGAAAAGCTTGCTTGCTTGGGTTCGTACCAATCTGATCAAGGAGAGGCCTGAAATGTTCATGAAAGGAGACTCTGTGTAAGTATGAAGATACTTGGTGTTTATGGTTGAAGCCTTTCACTGGCATATATAATGTGCTAGCACGTTTAGCCAGAATACACGAGAGTGTGTACATGACACACTGGGAGTGTCAAGTGTGTGACGATGCTGACAGTTTTAGTTGGGGAAAAAAAAGCAACTGATTTTAGGGGATGCTAGTAACTTTTTTTTTTCCCAAAAACTCATAAACATGTTTTCAGTTATTTTCTAGAGGAAACAAAAAGCATGTTGCGATAGATTGGTTTCAAAAACTTGTTTTGAAAACAAGTGAGGGGGTGGCCGGAGGAAGTAGCTGACAAAGAGAGGGCGTTTCCAGTGGGAAAAGGGGTGGAGGGGGGATGGGTCACTGGTGACTGGTGAGAGTGCGGATTGCTGGAGGGTGTTGCCTGCAATGCGGGCAGGCGGAGGTGGTAGGGAGGGTGAAGAGAATGGAAGATTGTTTTGAAAACAGTTGAAAGCACCATTTTTGTTTCCCAAACTTGAAAATTTCGATGCTGTCACTTTTTTTGAAAACAGATGTAGCTGTCAAACATATTTTGGTTGCCAAGTGCCAAACCAAGGGTTTGGCGGCTTTGGCCTAGTGTTTAAGGCTTGGGACTTAGGAGTTAGATCCTCATAAGGTCTCGTGTTCGAAACCTCTTAGGTGCTATGAACCCTCCTAGTTGACAGTGGGATTGGTCCCCCTAGATTAGTCGAGGTGTACGTAAGCTGGCCCGGACACCTAGTTCTTTTATAAAAAAAAAAATACATATTTCGGTTGCCAATTTCAGTTTTTAGACAGAAAACAGAAATTAGGAAATAAGAACATTAGCAGACAAGCCTACGTGTGATTGGCAGCTCTTTGGCAAACACAAACGGATTGTTTGCTTCCTTTCCTTTGATTTCCTCAAATTTTAACTCAGTTAATGGGTTAATCAGACGTTCCATGTGCAGGAGACCAGGTGTTCTAGTCCTTGTGAATGACTGTGATTGGGAACTAAGCGGCCAACTTGATACAACGCTAGAAGAGAAGGACGTGGTGGTATTCATTTCAACCTTGCACGGTGGATAGTGGGAATGTTTGTAGTTGGTCCCCTGATTAATGGGTGATTAATGTGGTTTTAACAAAAGCCTTTTTGTGTTATATAGATGTTCCGATTATTGCTAGGTGATTATCGTGATTTTAACCTAGATCTGGTTTACAAATTTATCCTTTACAATGTTGTACTGAAACATTTGAGAAAGGTGAAGTATGGAGTGGAGTTTTTGCAGTAATTCAGAACAAAGTGTGATGTTTGGTATTGTTGCACTTTGGTATTTTTGTACTCCCATTTATCAAAACTTGTATGAGATTAATCCTTTGGTAATTTGGGCGTTTCAATTGCTATTTCAGGCCCAAAAAACTTTTTGTTGAAACTGGGTTCGCGTGAAAAAAAAAAAAAATGTATAGGAGAGTGGACGTTTGAAGGAATATCACGCGATTAGTTATCATTTTGGAAAGAGCTTAGAAAAGAGTGGGTAGTCAAGTTGTGATACATCCTGTTTTCAGCATGTAGCCGTTGCAGCATTGCTTGGTAGACCATCTCCATGCATCTGTACGCAATTCTCCCGCATGGGAGAGCACAGTCTGTATCTTTTTCTTTTTCTTGAATTGTGTGGGGATGAAGGATTTTGGCGGAGGTGCCAATGAAAAAAAAGGATTTTGGAGGAGTTCATCGGAGAATATGTTAAACGGAGTAGACCCATTGGGCAGTCACAGTATTAAATCCAGAGGAACTGAGGACCATGGAGGTCATGACCAAAGGGGAAAAATGCAGAAAGGCAAAAAAAAAAAAGTCATATGTTGAGAGTGGGATTTGAACCCACGCCCTTTCGGACCAGAACCTTAATCTGGCGCCTTAGACCAACTCGGCCATCTCAACTTATGCCATGTTTCTTCTAGTAAACATATTTAAATCACTCATATGTGGGTCTCACATTGGTACAATTGTTCGTGCAATGATTAGAACATCTATCTTTTCTCTTTGTTATCCCTCTATCCCGAATTTGTTGTCCATTTACCGGCATGCGTGCCATTTTTTAATTGCTTATATCTTTCAACCTATAACGTTTTTTACAATTTTGAAAACTTTGTATAATAGAATCCATCGAGAGCTATATCAAACAAGATTCCTAGTGAATATATATAACATTATACATTTGAAAATATACACAATTTTTTGAGGTGTTGTGAATAGTGCAAGTGGACAATAAATTTGGGACGGAGGGAGTAGCTCGCTAACATAAACAAATTAAGCTTGAACAAGTTAGTTCAACTTACGATGTTTAAGAAATTCAAGATACTTGAGAGATCCTTAAAACTCGTTTAGTTTTCAAATCAAACTCAAATAATTCCCTCGACAATTTTATAAGCTATATTCATTGACTTCTAATTATCGATAAATCTATATTCACTGACTTCTAATTGTCCATAATTATCACTCCATTGTATTTCGAACGCAGAAGAGTTTCGTCGATTTCCAAAATGAACTACTCCCTTTTTTTAACTGAATATGTTCTACTCCCTCCATCCCATTTTGTTGTGTCCTCGTTGGGAAACCAACCATTTAAGGCAACATAGAAACCAACTATTTAAGGTGACATAATTATTACTACCTTGTATTTTTTGTTAGCTTATCAATTTTGTTTGATGGAATGTTTCTTGAAATCTATAACTTATTTAAAGTAAAAGAAAAGGAGGGACAATCTTTTTGGACACCTCAAATGGAATACTGGACCGTCTCTACAGGAGGGAGAGAGTACTTAAATACGACGACAAAATTGCATATAAGTTCAGAATGAAACCCCTCTGACGATCATTGTATACAGAAGCAATCGCTGAGCATGGGTCGATGAACCTCTTGACAAGAAAGTGTTGCTAGTCACCCGATAGCGTAGCTAAATATCATAGACGCAAAGTTAGCAACATCTCAATACGGTGTCTACCCTTTCTCCAGAAACCGGGGGCCCTGTAGTGAGCAATGGTGACTATTGGATTCGGCAATCAATGGTTCAGATTTAAACTTCATACAGGAGAATATACATTAACAAGACGCACACGGATTTGTTTTTTATGTGACTACTAAAACATATTATGAACGACCCACCAGCTTCCTATCTGAGATTGTATACTTTTACCAGTTACAGTACAGTCTATGGTACATGCTCAACGCCGCAGAAAGCCAGAAATTAATGACCTGTTGTTTTGCTTAAAATGATCTTTCGTGTATCCTTTAGACGAAGCATTGAAGCTCAAGTAACTCAGTGTAACATGAAAATATATAGCAGTGCCCAAACAGAAGCAGAAGAAGCTTTACGTCGACAATGCCCTTGTCTGAAACATGCATATTAGAGAAAGCTTGAAGCTACTGGAAGCACAATAATCATTCAATGCCAATGATATCAACTGAATCAACTCCAAATTGCACTAAAAAACACTACCACCAAGAAATTTCAAGAAGGTGACGTTTATTAAAAAATCATTGATGTCACTTGAATAATACAACTACAGGATTGTTGTACACTAAAAAACCTCGAAAACAGACCAAAAAAAGCTTTGAGGAATGGTACATTATCGTTCTCCGAACAGACAGGGAGAAGGATAAAAATAACTGATTTCCCTGGGCAGTGCAGCGGACACAAAATCTGCCACCTGTATGTTGAACTAATGTTTAAGCTTAAAAATAACGTGCAAGGAGAAAAAATGGACCTTTCTTTTCCTTCAATCAGGCCTTTTGCTTTCCCTTTCGTAGTCTATCTAGCTCTGCTTCAGAATTTTTCAACTGTTCCCGCAAGGTTGATACTCTCCTCTCGAGCTCTTCCACAGTGCCTTCACTGACGGAAGGTTGATGCATTGACAAAAACTGATGTGAAAATGATTTCAGAGCTTCTACACCGCAGACCTATGAAAACCCAAATTCGTAATCAAAGGACTTGTAGAAAGACACTCAAAACTCCAATAACATAGAGGGTAACAGACTGGGGACCCTCGACTCCATCGACATCTAGACCAAGTACTCCATTTGGAGTACTCCATTTGGAGTATTCCATGAAATAACTTACTGACAAATAATGACACAAATATTCACAATTGTGCGGTCATGACGAGTTCAACCAAATGATATTAAATATTTATCTTTTAGTTTACCTCTTCTGGCAGCAATGGCAGCTTAGTAATATGAAAATCATCATACAGCATGTAAAATTGATCAAGGTACTTTTGTTGCATCCGCATTCTAGCTTTGAGCAACTTAGAATCAACAGCTATGGTAACAAGAAAGACCGATAATGCGTTAGCTCCCTTAAGCAAGAATATCAAATGAAGTAGTACTAGTGGTCCGGAGAAGGAAAGCATACCTTCTTCGTTGTAAAGTACTTGGTTGATAATGATATTGTGAGTATCTATCTCAAACTTTGTGAGTTCCTGCACCAGTCTCTCTGTTTCGTAGAGAGAGAGGAACTCGGGAATGCAAACACAAACAAATGTCGTCAAGTCCTGTCAACAGGAAACGCGAGACATCACACAAAAACTACCACAATGAGTTGTAAAAAATTCGAAAGATAGAATATTGATGCTTATCAATTTTTTTCCAATTGATTTCGGCTATCAGAATTACAGCAACGAAAACACATTTGATGTGCAGTGGATACGAGAGTTAGTCAAACTTCAAAAATAGCTGATGGTTCACAGTTCCAAATTTCCTTGGCAAATTATCTACTTCTATTTGATACAGTACAAATATCCAGCATTAACACATTTAGCTCAAAATAACTGCATCATGGTTCTTCTGTTATTAAGATCCAAAAAGTGGTCGATATCCAACAACATATAACAAATGTACACTATCCATCCTGATGAAAACAGAACACTTCAAATTAAGATCTTACCGGATCCTTGAACTGCTTGTTAACTTGTTCAATCACGTCTTTCATGCCTTCAAGCTTTCCCATAATTGCATCCTCGCCAAATTCATCACCAAAACCGAAAAGACTAGTCATCTGTCATTAACAGTTTACCAAGCCTAGTCAGGTACATGATCTCATCAAATCATGTTGAAAACAAAAGAAAATTAAAGTCTGCAACATTAAGAATATTTTCTAATAATTTACCCAAAAAAAAAAAAAATTTGTAATTCCTTCTAAATGAAAAAAGAGGAGGGGAATTTATGAAACCCACATTTAATAAATAATTCAATATGCCACTGTGCCGGGAAATATCAAACCGCGCATGAAAAATCTTACAGTACGATACTACCATCACATTGTCCATATCACTCTGCCTGAATACTGCCAGGATCTAAGCTGTGTCCGTATCTGAAAGAGTGTAGTATATCCCATTCCTAGACGACAATTCCCTATCTTTGCCTCCAACTAATTCCATCATCTTTTGGTCTATTCCAAACTCCTTATTCTCACCTCCATCTCAATCCAACTGGGGAGGCCTCATTCACAAAATGGCAAAGGCTCATAGTCCATAGGCCGACCAATCACATTAGGGAAAAACCGGTTATAGGGTGTTAATTAAAGCAAAAGACATTCAGAATGGTACTGCCTGTTTTTCTAAGGAGATTTATTCGGATAGAAAGGGTAAGAGGCTTCAGTGGCACGAGATTGAGTTTGAAGTATTCTTGCCAATGGATAAAGATGGGATGGAGAGACCTTCAGAACAAGATAGAAACAACAGCACTTCAGCCTAATATGAGCTCACATGCATTGATTGAGAAATTTTATAAACCAGAAAGAAAACCTAGGACTGAAGGCAAATGATTGTCATTGCATGATTAAATTAGAACGGAAAATACCCACAAAAATAACAGGAATACCTGACTTATCATGCCACCAAATCTATTCTTCAGGGTCATCATTTTGGCAAGCCCCTTCTCTAACGTTGAGGGAAATTGTAATAGACGGAGAGTATGGCCAGTGGGAGCAGTATCAAATACTATGACAGAATAATCCATTGTCTGAACCAATCTGGAGCAGAAAACAAAAGAGCAACAAAATTAAAAAGAAACAAAGGATTGATAAACACACACAATACCTTTCGTAGGTAGTAGAATGGATGTATGTGCGCGATATAAAATATACCTAACAAGTGCTCATAATGGCTAGAATGTCTCACAGACAGTAGGTACTAGGTCGAATTCCAGTCAATTCCACCCAATGATTATTTACTTAGTTATAATGTCAAGGTCAAGCAAAAATTTTCTCAACGTTGGACTGGATCACTTTTACGGTGAGTTGCCCTCTCCAGTATTCCCATAAGACTTTCTTTTGTATCAGAAGAGTGAAAAAAATACAGCCCTCCAACACATTGAATACAAACTAGTTTCCCATTCAATACAGCTAACAATATCAAACAAAGAATTGTGACTAAAGATGTACTTTTTCCCTCAATGCACAAAAAATGAAACATGGTGCTTACTTGAGCATCTCTGCAAAGCTCATGGCCTCATCAATTCCAGGAATTGCGTTAGAAAGATCGGTCAAAAAACCATCCATTCCATCTGAACCTCCTGTCTCTCCACTCTCCACGGTAGGATCTACTTCCTATAGAAACCAAACAAAACCTTTACAATGAGGGTATCAGAAGAAGGGGAAAACACACACACACACACACACACACACACATGAAACAGCTATCAACTAAAAAATTAGCACAAAGATGCCACATGAACAACAAAAAGACACGATAAAGCAATAAAAAACCTTAGTCACGAACTGGGTACTGCCTCAATTCACCCAAGATTTACAACATCATTCAGTACAACTCCCTAAATTGGCCCAGAAGTTGGTGGAAGCAGCATCAATGAAAAACAAAAGCACAAAACCGTCACAATCAAATCCAAACAATTGTCACACAGATGCCATTTGACCAACAAAACACAAGACATAGCAAGAAAATCCTAAACCATGAACTGGGGACTGCCTAAATTCACCAAAGACTCACAATTGCCTTGAAATTCATCAAAAGCAGCACCCTCAATAGGCCCAGAAGTTGATGGAAGCAACATCAATGAAAAAGAAAATCACAAAACCGTCACAATCAAATCCAAGAAATGAGCACAAAGATGTCACTTGAACAACAAAAACACACGACATTGCAACACAAAAACCTAATCATGAATTGGGTACTGCCTCAATTCATCAAAGATTTCCTCAACGATAGTGCAATAAAGGCATAAGCAATGAACTGGGTACTGCCCCAATTCACCAAAGATTCACAATATCCTCAAAATTCATTCAAAACAACAACCCAAATAGGCCCAGAAGTGGATGAGCTACAGGCGACAGTTAAATCAAATCAATTAAATTACCATGGCGTACAAATTGGAAAAGCCATTAACCAAAGCAGGGGATTTGGTGAAGCGCTGCTGAAAGGCGTCGCTGAGATTGTGAGCGGGGTCGGTGGAGATAATGAGAACAGAGGGTCGAACCCTAGATAAGAGGATAGAGAGGATGGAGCTACAGGTGGTTTTGCCAACGCCGCCTTTGCCTCCGACGAAGACCCACTTCAAGCTCTCTTGTTCCAGTACATTTTGTATTGAACCCTCTGGTATGTCCTGATTCGAAGCCATCAATCAATCCACAACTCTGTCTCGTCTCTCTCTGGAATTGGAAGAGTACGTGTGACTACAGGAGTTGGAATTTGCAGTGGATTGAAACCGGTAATATGCGACTTTGAGGTCGTTATTGGTACCCAAAAAATTTGCCAGAGGGAGAGAGGATTTACTGGATGTGGGATTTGATGTTGACCCGTGCACGGTCTGCTGGCCGGAAGCGGCTCACCTCCGACTGATCATCCAGTGCACGTGGTGAATTTCATAAAATATGTACTAGTGTAGATTTTTTTGATAAATCTCAGTCATTTTTATAATACAAAAATTCACAAAATCATGAAACTCACAATATAAATTTAGAGATATAAAAAGCATGTAAAAATGACATGAACTTAAAAAATAAACATGTACACTAGTACAGTACAATACACTAGCGTGCCGAACGGATCTCAACTGTCCGATGCACTTTCATGTTTTTTTCTTGATTTGTTTTCCTGTTTCCTACACTTTTCCAAAATAAACCAACAAATATGAACAGAGGGAGTAGTTGTAGTTTTTATTTGGTAGTTGAGCCCCACGCTAATTTGCGGTCCGCATGACGACGCTTTAGTAGAAAAAGTAAATTAGTTTTTTTCAAAAATCAACTTTACTCATTTACTCAAACTTATATCAAATTGAGGTTCATTCAAATTTTTAGTCAAATTAAGGGAGATTCAATTTTTTACTCAATTTTTTCTTAACTATAACAATGCCATTAATGAAGCCTTCGTAAAAATTTGAGCTTAGAATTTGATTTGCTCAATGAAGTATTTGATACAAATGAAGCTACTCAAATTTGAGAAAAATATGAGTAAGGGTTGGAAATGTTCTAATGATGCTCTAGATAAGCTTATCGGCTCTTTGAACTAATTCTTACAGCCCTATGCATGGACTTCCTCTCCAAAAGTAGGTTCATACATTCACTTGTAGAGTGACATGGTTTAAAGAGTTGATAGCAAGAAGGGGTTGAATATGAAATCTCAAGAAAGAGAAACCTCAAGTCACGAGCCTTTACTATCGACCAATTCCTTAGATTTGTGGAGCCTAGACTGCACATTTGTATACTTGTAAAACGGATGAAACCCCATGTATCATATATTGTTCCAAAATCATCCATGGTATAAATTTTTCCAGAACAGAGCCAAGACAGTAATGGAACCTGTTCACTGTAGCTCAATAGGAAATAGCATTCATGTAAAAAAAGAGTAATTTTTTTAAGAATGAGTAAGAACTTCACTTCATGATAGACATTACAAGCTACGCTACCATGTGAATCAAATACAAAATACTCCTTACAACTGAACAAGACATAAAGCATACAAGAAAGACAAATAACACAACCGAAACCAATGGAGGATACATCCAGCGATAAATTGATCCCGTGGTCAGGTGTCGGGAAATTGCATACAAGATGTCGATGAGCTCATCGTATTTTCACTATTGACGAGTCTTCCATACAAAATTGATCAATACAAACTAAGTGACTCTAGCACCCAAGGTTGAGAGCATTGCGTGCATGGTTAAACATCGTGCAACAATATGGCCCCCCAACTATAGTGCTCTAGAAATCGGTAGAGAAGCTGTTGGAAAAGAAATGCAACCGTGGTTATTGAAATTAAAACTGCTGAGGCGTTGTACCCTATCCAACTGTCAGTGAGTTTCCCATTTGATAAAATTTGTTAAAATTAACATTTGCTAAAAATTCAAATGGGAAACTAAAATCATCTTTTTCGTTCACCCCCTTCCCAAAAACCACCACCTCTGGATTCCAACAAGCAACCAAACTCACTCAAACCTGAACAATGCAACATCAATGCCAATTGCCAAGCCATACGTTGAGCCACCGATCCATACATCGAACCCCAACAAACCGGCATTGACCAAACAAGCCCAAAATAGATCATAAAAAAAATAAACCTTAAAAAATAAAAAACACTACAGGCATCTAAAACACAAAACAAACCTAAAAAAACACACAACATTACATGAATCTGAGAAGAAAAAAGACCAACGAGCACAACACCTAAGCTGATCGAGCCCTTAAGCAAAATCTAATCCAAAGCCAAAGCGTATCGTAAAGAAGCAGCCAACCCGAGGCAATCCAGAGCATGTTAGGATTCCAAACAACGCACCACATGCACAGAAGCAGTAAAACAAGATAAAGCACGACACACAATAAACGTGGTTCGGCCAAATCGGACCTACATCCACAGGGAGGGGGGTTTCACTATAATCCGGAGAAAATTCGTGTTCTTGTGTTACACACTCACACTCAATCTCACAATAATGAAATCCTCACCAATTCTCTCGTGTATCTCTCTCTCCGGGAAGCATTAACCGGCTCCCACTCCGGCGGGAAGGCCACAACCGGCTCCCCTCTCACACTTTTTGCCTCTCTCTCTTTACATTGTGCTACCACACATAATACACAAGGCAACAACGAGTATTTATAGAGTACACATAAAAAACCCTAGCCACTCCCTCCGGGCCCAAGCCCAAGTGGCCCAAACGGGGTGGAATCCCAACAATCACCCCCTCCACACCGAGTGGGCAAAGCTGTCTGCAACACCCCCATGTCGCCTCCTCCAATAAGCTAACTCTGGCAAGCGCCTGTGTCACTAACCAGTCGAGCATCCATGCACCACCAAACAGAGTACACAAAACCCGAAAGAGTGTATCCTTGCAAAACCAGACTTCGCAGCCAATCAGAAAATTCGAGTACCGCACCCCCTCAAAAAGAATGTCTTTACTCGTCCGAGTACTGCACCCCCTCAACTAGGATGCCTCCACTCGCACACCTCAAACCCGAGATGTATGCGCTCACCAACAGAAGCGCCCGCAGCTTCATCGCCACGCTCCGCCACTCTAACATCCTGTCTTGTCAAGAGAATGCAACAACCCTCTGCCCACACCAGAGGCTCACTCCTCCAAATGATCTCACACGCCATCTGCGATGAGGCTGACTCCTTCTCTAACACCACATCCCTCACCGAGTACCTCCGCACCCTAAAACCGGGATACACCTCTCGTGAATCCGGGATGTGAACAAATCCTGCTAGATCTTCGTGACTCAAACTGATCTACCGCTCTGACAAGCGCCTGTGTCATTCCCAAACAAGCATCTCCGCACCCTAACCGGGCACACCACTCGAATGAATGTATCCCTGTAAGCCAGATCTTCCGCGGTTGATCACAATCCTGCACCCCCTAATCGGAGTGCCCGCATCCGGGCATCCAAAACCCAAATGCTCATGCCCAATCACATGACATAATCCGTGACTCCATCTCTCCACACCAACATGAGCTCATAACTGGAAAGATAATCCGCCACAAAAACACAGAAGAAAGAGAATACTATGATGCATCATGTGATCTCCATCTCAATCCCTCTGTCCGGAGCTCCCGTGAACATATCCTGAACAACTAGTTGCATCATCGTTGCTGGCCAGCATCCTACACACTCCTGATTCGACTCCCAGCGCATCCAGTACCATCCGGTCATGACTCCTTGGTACAATCCCGTGCCTATCCTGTGTGCATCCGCAATTGTCGTCATCCCTGCTTGCGTCACAAAACACCCATACTCCCTGACCATGCCTGACATCAACTCCATTTGCCACTACACTCCCACAAGCCTGTATGGTGGCCCACCATCCAATCCAATGCAGCTCGAATCACAACTGCAAATCCTGATGATAGGTCTTCAAATCCGATTGAACCAGACTGCCTCTGATCACCGTTGACCAACTCCGACGTGTCACTCTAGTAAGCGCCTGTGCCATTAACCAATCAAGTGTATCCGCACCCACCAAACAGAGATGCAACACTCGAAAGAATGTATCCTTGCTCACTAGCTTCTCCGACTGATCACCACGGCTCAAACGCCGCGAATCTGCAATCACCCGATTGCTCCGGTCGACCTCCGATCTCTGCAAAGTCTGCCCAATACTCCTGGTGTGTAGCTCTTCCAACTCCGCTCGCCTTTTCGTCACCTATCCGCCACTCCTACCACTATCTTGGTCTCTCGCCACTCTCCGTCAGCTTTCCCGGGTCTCATCTTGCCACCCAGTTCATCCATGTTCCATTCCCAGCTCTCCCAGCACCCCCTAGACTCCCATCGGATCTCCCATGGCTTGCCTCCGACTCAACAACATCCCATCTGATTGACCAGACCACGTCGGATCCTCCTCAATCTCTCTGGATATGTCTAGGACTGCAAAATCCGGCTCGAATCACCCAAAACCAAGCCCACCATTGAATCTGAAACCATCCAATCAGCTAGGAATAAGCCTCCTCACAACCCAAAACGACTCCAAACACCTAAATCCGCCTCAATCCAGCAATAACACCTACTTTCGAGCCTCCAAATGAAAAACAGAGCGCATGATTGGATCCGGAACATCGAGACAGTCCAAATTGACTACTCATACGCGAAAAACGGAGCTGTATAGCCTCCGAAAATGCGAAAAAAATCAATGAACCATCTCCAAAAGTCAAACTGGACCATTTGACCAGCCTCTTGAACCCTTTGACCAGCCTCTGACCCCTTTGACCCTTATGACCCCTGAACCGGTCCAAAAGGGTCAAAAGATTCACAAGGCTGTCACCCTAATGACGTGTCGCCACGTCAACATTGACCGGATGACGTGGCAGTTGACCGATCCTCTGTGGCTGTACAACATGCTGCTGACGTTACCATGACGTCATCATCTTCCCCAGATTCCTGCACAAAAAACCCTAGATCTTGACCAAACTTTGACCGGCCCTCACGATCTCGTTTCAACTCCGATTACGACGAATTATATATCAAATACGATCGTCTCGGCGAGCTCTATCCAAATATGGTCACAAATCTGAATTCCGACACAATTTTTTTCCGTCAGTTTTCGATCCGGTTCGTGAAACAGGGTATCCGGTGACAAAACCGACCACCCACACACAGTGACGATCGTCTCTGAGAGTAGCACTTATCCTTTTGGTCAAAAACAAGTTTCGTCACCTGTTTTGTCCGACCAAAGCTTCAAACAGTGCTCCAATGGCCTTCGAGTGATTTTCCAACTGCTCTGCGTTCTCCGGTGCTTTAACCAAAGCTTTGATACCAGTTGTTAGGATTCCAAACAATGCACCACATGCACAGAAGCAATAAAACAAGAGAAAGCACGACACACAATGTACGTGGTTCGGCCAAATCGGACCTACATCCACCGGGGGGGGGGGGGGGGGGGGGGGTTTCACTATAATCCGAGAAAATCCGTGTTCTTATGTTACACACTCACACTCAATCTCACAATAATGAAATCCTCACCAATTCTCTCGTGTATCTCTCTCCGGGAAGCATTAACTGGCTCCCACTCCGGCGGGGAAGGCCACAACTGGCTCCCCTCTCACACTATTTGCCTCTCTCTCTTTACATTGTGCTACCACACATAATACACAAGGCAACAACGAGTATTTATAGAGTACACATAAAAAACCCTAGCCACTCCCTCCGGGCCTAAGCCCAAGTGGCCCACACGGGGTGGAATCCCAACAGAGCATAATAACGACCCCAAATGTGAGGGAATTGGATCGGACAGGGAGGGGAACACTGGAGAGGGGAGGTCGATCCGATCTAGAGGGGGAAAACCGGAATATATAGGAAGTAACGACCGAATCAGGTTGGACGGGGAGGGGGAATAAAGGAAAGGGGAGGCCAATCCGACTAGGTAGAGGAAACACATAAGGGGAATCCGACCGGACAGGGAGGAGGAGCAGTGTTACGATCCTAATGTCCCACATTGACTAAGTATGGGATTGGTCTTGTGCATATAAGCTCTTGGACACCCTCTCCTAGTAAGCCGGTTTTCAAGAGTAAGTTCTACCCATGAGTTTATATCATTGCTATCAGAGCGAGCTAGTCACCACGTTGCAATTCGACCCACGGAGGGGGCGACCTATAGGCTGGATTAAAATACCTAAAAAGTATCGGGTCATTGTCGATAGAGTGGCCGCCATAGACATCGGTTGCGGAGCGTGGTGGTATGTTACAATCCCAATGTCCCACATTAACTAAGTATGGGATTGGTCTTGTGCATATATGCTCTTGGGCACCCTCTCCTTGTAAGCCGATTTTCAAGGGTGAGTTCTACCCATGAGTTTACATCAAGCAGAAAGGGGAGCCGATCTGATTCAAACCGGCTCGGATAGGACGGGAAGGGGAATATTGAAGAGGGGAGGCCAATCCAATTTGGTAAAGAAAAAAATAAACAAAGATCAAATAAGGCCATTGGTATGCTTGAAAAATCTATAAAGGAGATACAGAAAAAAAACCCATGAGTTTATTGCACAATTTTTTGATTTGTTATTCATGTTTGATCTATTTGAATTTTTGGACGCCATTTACTTCGCCAAAGCTATGAGATACAGAAAAAAAATCTCATCAATCTTGGGTAGGCCCACGATGATCCAAAACAAAACCAAACTAGTCGTAAGGAACCGACTTGAGCTGCTTCAGAGTGATTACTTCATGATCTTGGGGCACCGCCAGATAGTGTCCAACACCCCTATTCATTACACATTATACTCGAACCTGCAAGAATGTGTGGTGGATAAGGGCGTTGGAGCACCACATGGAAGTGCCCCAAAACCCTGGAATAGTTGGTCGTTGCGCTGTATTTGCCATTACCTGAATTATTCCTTAACTGTATGTTTTATAAGTCCAACCAACTAGTGTTCGACGTATGAATGAAAACCCATCTAAATCAAATTCGGGAATTTGAGATAGCTGCAAGTTAAAAATGTGCGAACTTTTCATTATCATGACTCATGAAGACAAAGTGCATCAATTTGTACCCATACAACAGAATTTTGTACTGAATTAGATAGTAAAAGGTCGAATTTTTCCCATGGTACGCCAAGCTCTTGGACCCCCATTCGAAGAAGATCCGGTGTACCCAGTTCCTCCTGATGACCGAGAACCATATCAGAAAGTCTAGATGCCCTATCGCCCAGATAGGGCACCAAGAATTTACCCGAATGTAAAAAAATCAATGGCCAGATTCACTCCAAGTGAATTTGGACTATCGATTTTCAAATTCTGGGTGTATTTTCTGGTGCTGAGAACCAAATACATGTTGAGAGTCATCACCGACTCTCTAGAAGTCTCTAGATGTTTCTGGAATATTCCGGATTGCCCTAGATTTTTCCGGACTCTTCCGGAATACTTTGGATTCTACTAGAACCTTCCGGATTCCTCCGGAATGTTGTAGGCCATGCTAGAATCTTCTGGAATCTTAGAGAATATGTTGGAGTCTTCTAGGTTTCTTCGGAAACTTCTAGGACTCTTTCTAGAAGTCTTGTTCTAGAATAGTCATTATCTAGAAAGTTCCTATGCTCCCTATAAATAGGGATGGGAGCTCATTTGTGTAGTGTGTGTTAGAGAGAACACCAAGTGTGTAAGGAGCACCAAGTGTGGGTGTGTGAGATACACCAAGAGTTGTGAGAGTACAAAGTGTGTGCTTGTGAGAAACACTCAAGTTGTGTGCTTGTGAGAAACACTCAAGTGTGAGTGAGGTGTCTTTGAGTGGTGTCATGTGTACAAGTAAGTGTACTTGTGTAATTTTGTATTGAATAAGAGTGAAAATATTCAATACAAGTGTCTAGTTTGGGGTGTCCAAACTCAACAATACATTCGTTCTTCTGTCTCTAGGTGATCCTCTCCATACCCGAGCTAGCAACACCTTCTCTAGATCCTACAGTAGCACGACCTATAAATGGAGCACTGAAGCCCAACTTAACGATTCAAGCTGTTCATCGTGTAGTATTGAGCATATCATTCATACAAAAAAAGTCAAATTTTTAGTAACCTTAAACACGTCTCTTTTATGGTAATTTTCACACCTGAGAGGTTTGTGGTGTTCCTACCAAGATTACCATGGTTGAGAAAAATAGTCAAAACCTGAAAATAAAAAGTCAAATAGTCTTTCTTTTATAAACTGGTGCTGCAGTACTTCGACTGATAGGCCCGATATGATCTACTTGTTTAACAATATCTACACAAATTCACATTGTCAGTTCCACATACAAATATACGAGGAAACTATACCCGCACTGCATTTCATTTGGCATTAGATTATATAGGATATTTCAGGAAGCTAGATTGCTTCACGTACACCATTGATACATCGGGAGCAAAGGATGAATGCAGCTAAGGAAATCTAGTAATCAATAGAGAGAGTTGTAGGTAAAGCAGGTGGCTACAATGGAGGCGATACAAATGAAGAGGGAAGGAAGTAGGGTGATATTCAAGAGCCTACTCACACCCCCGTACCCCGCCAATGTTATTGTCCCGTCTGCTATCACTCGAGCCAGGGTCCCAGCTTCTGTTGAAAGCAGCCCGCCGTTGTAGGTCCCACGTGAAAGCCGGGATGACATGACTCGAGATAGGAGTGATAGATTCACACCTGCATTGTTAAGCAATGGCACTGTCAGGATTTTTGCCGACGAGGGGAAATATAATGGCTAAAAGAGAGTGGAGAGAAATTAGAGATAAGTTGAGTAGAAAGAATAATGCAGTACATTTGCAAAGGAAGACTAAAGCAGCAAGATAAACATTTACAAGGGGAAATAGCTCGGTCTAATGAAATGAAGAAGAACAAGGGAATACAAAATATTTTACTGGGATTATGCGGAGTCTTAGATGGGGAAATTAAATAGTAATGTTTTACTAGCATAGGCTAAACAATAAATTTTCACAGATGAGGGGGGTGCGGGTAGGGAGAAAATGTCCCCTCTGGCTTAAGGAGGCTTCACTAGTGCCAGTAATATAACAGAAAGTGCCATGAAGAAAACACGATTGTTGTAAAAAGGGTTTTTTTTTCCCCGAAGAAAGACTATTTTTCTTTTTTCTAATGACTCCTGGAATGAAGCAACTACTGAAACTGTACACTGCTGTAATCATTAAATCGGTGAAGATAGAGCGAGGATTCAAATAAGTCACAGTACATCAAAAGCTTTGACAGTGGAGGGAAGTAATGAATGGGAATCCTCCTCACCTCTTTGATTGTATATTTATATTGTTTTGCAGTTTCTTCAAGTTCATGTTATTTCCCGTAAATAATATCAAGCAACCATAAATTACCTTCGAGAACTTCAGCAGCTACAAAAGTGATAAGAGCCGAGCAGACATATTGTAGGACAGAGTAAGGTACTATTGCATGGAAGCTTAGAATTATCCCCAAGCAAACCACAATTTGTGATGCCAGTAATACTTGCCTGCAATCATATCATCCAAGATGCACATCAGCTCGGAATAGAAGAGGTACAGAATAGGAAAACAAAAAGAAGTGGAAAATTGATCTTGTGTCATACATAATAACTTTGAGTCACCCATAACAGAAAATACCATGTAAATCTATTTCATTAGAAGTGTTTTGCCAGATTTTACATCCCAAGGAGTCAGTAGAACCAAGTGTGTTTTTAATAGCATTTCTACTGAATGGTAGACTATAGGCTAACGCATGAGAAACCCAACCTCGTACATAGGCTTTGTAACAAATCAGATAAAATATGCTCTGGAAGAATGATCCATTAAAACACTTTTGCGCAGTAGATACAGTCCCTTCTTCACTGTTCAATAAAAAGACAGTCCTCCTCCTTATGTTTGCCTTTGTTGTTTCTCCCCGATGTATTCTATATGACAAGAAAACAGATAATGCTAATGGAAGTTTCTCTAAGGTTTGCAGGTTTACCTTTCCTCGAATATTGTACTCATGTAGCTTCCAACAATGGTATTAATAGGAAGGACTGTCAGCCCAAGACATGCAAGAAAAATAGCCACATCGGTGGTTGACCAAATAAAGTAAAACGTTGTGATCAAACTTGATTCCGCGAGTACAATCTCCATTGCGTACTTGAGCATGAAATATACAAATAGCTGAACCTGATCGACATACAAGCAAGGTCATTTGGAAATCACTAGCATTATATGACATATCAAATATGTTGACGGAGGAAACATCGCACTTGTAAAGCTTGTTTCCCTTTCTCAATGAAGTATTGATTGGAAAGAAGTACACGCAGACAAAATAGACTTGGTTATGTAAAATGTTTTCCCTTAAATGTGAAAAGGTTTTTTCCCAAATATGACTCAGTTTTTTTGTTGGAAAATTTGACAAGGAGACTATAATGAGCTTGAATCAAATGTTTAGACCTGTACCTTTATAGATGGAGTAAGCAACCTGTATGCAGATACAATCGAATTGACAGGTTTTTGAGTCTCCTCAGGAGCTCCTTCACTAGCATCACATTCTTCTTCTTCGTCTCTATCTTCATCGCATTGCTTCTCTTCCAAGCTTACAAGCAAAGGTTGAGAAATACTGTTCTCAACAATACCAGCTTCTAGGAGTCCTAATAGTGAAAGTTGTTTGAAGGTCGTATCAATCAACTAAGCAGACTATTTAGTTGTGAGTAATTGCAAAAATAGGTAATTGAGGAGATTCGACAACATGTACTAGCAGTAGTTGCAGCCAAAGATAGTTTCCAAATTCAACAGACTCCATCACAAAAGCATTAATCTGACTCAGGCCAAGGGTCAAAATTGGATTTAAAAAACCCCAAAGACAAATTAGTGGATGCTACTGCAGAATCTCAAACTTTAAAACACCTGCTTCAGGAATCTGTTGACTACGCATTTATTTAGTAAAAGGCAAAACGAACTCTAGCTTCACAACCTTTCCATAGATGTGTCACTCATGAGATGAAATTAACAGATGCTTAAACTTTGTTCTTTATATACCTGTCCATGTGTATGTTTGACCTGTTTGGTATTATACCACCTAAAAGTAAAGATGTAGAAGAATTACTCACTACATTCTATGTAATACATCAAAGTCATACTTGAAGCGCGCACACACACAAATTCGACAGGTAGTCTTCACATATTTGTATTCAGAAGACATATACCGGTTTTCGGTAATCAGGGAACTCGGTTCAGCCCTGTAATGCAGCTCGTAAAGATGCTAACAAAGTTTGATGACATCAACACACAAGCTGAATCATGGAGAAAATTAATAGACTGAGATGCAGCACACGGAATCCAAAATGACCGATCCAGTTGACATACCACTTTTGTCATCCTGGGATGCTGTATTATCTTTATCCTTGTAAGGAGGTGGCTCTTTGAATGAAATCCACAACCATATTAAGTAGACGAGCCATGCCACAGCCATAACCCATCCAGGTAAAGTTACTTCATTGAATGTAATTTGGAAGAGCTTAAACTGTATTTGAAGAAAGCAAGCAAGAGCAGGACCACATGCCATTCCAAGGGCGCTAGCACTAACAAAAGCTGCAGAAGCCTGCATTCGCATTTTCAGAGGTACACAATCGGTGATGTAACGCCTGTTAACAGCTCTAGCAGAGCCTAACCTGCATGATAGATAATCATAGCCTTGTGATTAGTAAGTAAACAAATGAACATGTACCATATTTTGAAGGGCAAGCAATATGAGGAGCAACTATATTCACATGAACTCTGCAGTTCAACAATCTTGTAAAGTCAAACCTTCGTAATTTGCTTTAACCCATTATGCCGGATAAAAGGTTGTATAAATTTTTCCTGAACGATGTAATTCCATTTAATATTTCTGCTACTAACAGAAGGTGATAGTGATGATACAACAATCTCAACCAGAAAGACTCAATGTAAATATAAACCATAACAACTGTTCGGTGTTCATAAAACATAAATAACCTTTTCCGTATTGAGGACATAATTTTTGTACAAAATTGTCCAATGAGATTGAGCACATGAATATTCCAATAAAAGAAAGAGAGAAGAAAACAGATCTGCAATAGGGTCGACACAGACTTTTCATGTGAATTATGCAAAAAACATAAAATATGAGATGAAAAATCGAAAAAAGGAGAATAGAATGTCATCACTTACCCACAACATAGGCGGCCGATAAGAAGAACATATATAGAGTTGAGATCATAAGCCAGGGCATATAAGGTGTTCCCCACAAGAAGAACAACACTGCTAAACACAAGAGGTCTCAAGTAGGATTTATTTGACCATGCACTAAAATATATTGAAGAAAACACCTGTGCAACCGCCATTGCCCCAATGACAGCACCACATACGCTAGCAGCAGCTCCAAGGCTTAGAGAATAGCTGTCCGCTGTTGGGACAACAATGTATGTGTTGACCATATACAAAAACGTGTTCACCAAGTTCAAAAGAAGTGACATGAAATGATATCTCTCATCAAAAGCATGATCATCTTCAAATGGAGTTGGCAACTCCTCTTGCACAATAAGGGCATGTTTACCCAAATATTCCAGGAAATTGGTTGAGTTTGTTAGTCGGTCAACAGATGCTTTTATGGAGTCCATAACAGGGTCCTGCAAATAATATAATCAAAATGAGGTCCATGAGTCGGTTTTGAATACAAGATAATACTGGTTTGTGCGTCAATGGGTAACCCAAAAGCATAACAACTACTTAGAACCAGAAAATGAAATTGCCAGAAATGCAAATGCTCTATCCTTGCATCCAGTAGTTAACAAGACACAACCACTTTGTTTGGTTGAGAGTTTTGAGAGGAATATTTTTGAGATATTGTTTGGATAGATTTTTGGAAAAAGTAATAATTAGAGAGATGTGTAATAATTGGAGAGAGATAGAGAGAGAAATGAGAATAATGATTGGAGAGAGGGGTATGAGTATAGAGAGAAATGTGATTAATGATTGGAGAGATGAGAGATGGGGAAGAATCTTTTTGGAAATTTTTTTAGAAATGTGAAGTGAACAAAGTGTTCATATCTGGGTAATCGTTATATGATTAAAACCCCAATATTAAAATCAGTATCAAATAGTACGGTTGACGAAGGGAAGGGAAAATTTCCAGCATCGAACACCATTTTATTCCTCTGCAAAATTTACATTTATCAATAACCAATAAGTCAAAGTACATAGTTTCCAAAGATGATGGTCTTAACCATTTATCTTCTTTTGGGTCAATCCATGCAATCCAAGAATGAAAGAAACAGAAAAAAGTAGATACAATACTACACCTAACATGAGCAGCCACTCTATTCGTAAAGTCTTTTAAGAGTTATCTGTCTCAAACATCAAGATGCTGAGTATTGTGATGTCCAATTAATTGCAGACAAGCAGGACACTTGAGTGGCTCAGTTGTATTTGTCATTCTTGGATAACAAAACTTATAAAAATTTCAAAGTATTTTTTCGATCGGCATACGAGTGTCAAAACCTGTTGCACAACCACTAAGAAAACTACGGATTTCTAAGGGTAGGTAGCTTTGCTAGCTCTTTTCTATGAATAAATGCAGCTGGAATTGTAAAAGAAAATAATTAATTTTACTTATTAGAAGTGAGGGTTTAAATGTAACTTTAAACAACTCACAAGTTCAAACATACTAGATTATTCATAGTCACTGGAGAACACAAATACACACAAAGCTGGAAGGAGCTGTCTCGTAAATTTCTGTAACAATTGCATGTTTTTTTTTTTTTTTTAGAAGCGCTTTACCTTAGTGGGCCACTGTCAAAATCGTAAGTGTTTAAGCAGCAGCTTGACCCATGGAAAGACTCCAAATCTGATTCTTTTTTTAAAAAAAGAAGTTAATTGTCTGTATATTATCCGCATAAATGCAAATCCACACAGCAACAAAAAGACTTTGAGGAATGGATTAAAAATATAGGTTTGTTCTTTGGCTTCTGCCACATTATTTTCATAAGTCATATGTCTCGTCACAACTGAACATTCACAATTTAAACAACTCCAAAATGATGACTTAGGGAATATAGGCAAGAGGAGATTAAATTAGAAAGAAATGGATGTCAGTACCAACCGGTAGATGAGGAACAGGTTGATCATAATATGACACATAGCTTCCCTGATGATCTTGAAGATCAGCAAGATTGTGAGATATTGCTCCTACAACAGCCCCAATACCCTACACGTTATAATGCTTCCTTTTAAATGTGCAGAGAGCAGCAGGGCAGACATAAGATGTCAAACAATTTGAAGAGCTGAAAATTACAAAACAAAATAAAAAGTTTCCAATGGGCTGGATCAGGTTTCTGAAAGTCATCTTCTTGAAAGACAGAAGAAGCGATATTGAGTTTGAATTGAATGCATTACCACATGTCTGAACACTTGTCTCAACTGAGAATACGGATGATTTGCCCGAGTTTTGATATAGTAATTTGTGAACCTATATCCACAGCGTTTGTCGAACTTCTTCAATATTTTTCTGATCCCAATGGCGTTCATTTCAACGAAAATGAGAACCCTCAAAAGATCACGTCCAACCTCTCTATACGCTTCTTGTAACTCAGATAGTCTTGATAGATCTGCATGTTGTGAAAGCGCATCGCGTTGTTTCCCAAGAGTGGATAGCCTGCTTGCAAGTATCCCTTGTTGTTCCAAGAAGAACAATACAATCCTTTCAATCTGTGTAATATAGAATAAAACACTCATTTTTTCTGTCGTCACTACATAAAAAGACTGGAATATCAGCATAATGAGTACAAATGAACAAGGCTTACATATCAAACCCTGCATTAAACACCATTTAAAAAAAAAATGAAGATTGGTGCTTTGAGAATTAAAGCTTGTTGCCTAATGCAACAACTTTAATGTATTTCATTCTGATAATGCATTTCATTCTGAAGGGAATGCACTATTCTAATGTTGACAATCCAGGTATCAACATTATCTGTGTATAGCTATAATACCTGTTTATCCAGTGTCCTCGAGAAGTCCTTAAGAATATAAGAATGATCTTGAGCTCCAGCCTCAATTATTTGAGAATATCGCTTTACTTTCTTCTTAAGCAGTTTATAGTTGATGTAATATCTGGAAGAAATCAAATCATGTAATTAAATATAGAATAAGATTACCAAAAATAGATAAGAACTTTTCAAATCCAAATGGTATCAACTTCAAATTGTAAACTTCAAAAGATTTATATTTCTGTGAAAAAGCAATAGAAGTCTTCAAAATTGGAACAGATGACCAATTTAGATCTACCCGAATAACCAACACATGGAAATTCACCATAATTGCAGAACATAGGGAATAGAAAATGATTTGACACGTTAACCGAAACAGATCAATTAGATGAAGTAGTGGACAAAGATACTCAAGCATACCCTTTCCATTCTTCAATTTGTGTTTCCTTTAACTTTTTGCCAAAGTTGACCATCTTTCAGGGAAAAAAGGCCAATGAGCTGTCATAATACCACAAATAATGAATGAAAAACGAGAAGAAGAAGTTAGATAGTCTAATAACTGTGCAATAAGCTTTTGGCAACACTATAACTTAACCGAAAATGAAAATTACACGAAGGTCCTCTAAATATTTCGTGAGATATTCTTGTTCTCCAAAATCCATCAAGGTGAGGTTTGTACTAATTTTTTTTTTTGTTTGTTTTATATTGGCTTTTAGAAACTTTTGTTATTTTTGCGTCCAGTTATTATTATTTTTTTCATTTTCAATTCATCTTGACGAAAGGAATCCGAAGAGTGCAAAAATTCTTATCAAAAGCTATAAAAAAAAATTCACTAAAGGAAAATAAATTCCAAACATTGATGCATAGACTTGGGGATTTTGGTTCTTATTTTAATATTTTCTGGAGACCAAATTGAAAGGTAAAATGATTTACCAACACAAGTGAACGCTTAATTACAAAATAAGTTCATTTAGGCCATCTCCAACCCTTCATCAAATATTTCATCAATTCAAATTTGATGAAAAAATCGCCAAAATGAAGCTCCACCCTGTCATCAAATTGATATCAAATCAAGGGAGAACTAAACGTTTCATCAAATCAGGGAAAAATGAGCCAACATCAATTGCTTCACCAAATTTTCAAAGTTAACATTCCATAATTTCTACCTTTTGTGTCCTCTTTTCCTTTCATAGAATGATAACATTTTAAATTCCTTCGCTTTTCCTTGAAAAGACTGGTAACATTTTATAGGTGTCCGTGTGTTCCTTAAATGAGTTTTGGGATAGTGGTTTTATAATGATTTGATGAAAAATTTAATGATAGCCATTGATGTCCACCAAAATTTTGGGTAATTTTTTTACTCAAATTTGGTGGAAAAAAAGAAAAAAGAAATGTGAAGAGCTGGAGATGGCCCTAGTCCAGAATTTTTTTTTTTTTTTAACAGAGTCCAGAAACTCAATAACTCTGTTTCAGCCAAATATAGTTTGGTTAGAGACCTAGCTTAGTAGATTGACAGCCAAAAACCTACGTTCCATGGCTGTCCCATCATCTCTTACATTTTCTAGGAAACCAAACAGATGCTTGACATGCGGATGAAAACCCATTAAGGAAACAATGAAAGCTTATTCTTTTAGACGATTAAGTTAAAAAAAAAAAAAAAGGAAAAGAATCGAATACAAAATGACAAGGGCTAACCTTGGATTGGAGAGGCAATCGGTGTGAGAAGAGTAAGAATTGAGCAATATTGTAAAGCCGAATGGGAATCAATTTCTGGGTTACATATCTGGAAAACCGACCGGCTCTTCAATCAAATATGCAATGTTCTTGATTTTCCTGCATTTTCTCGGAAACCAAACAGAGAGTGGCATGAAGATGAAAACCCACAAAGAAAAACCTAAAAAAATTACTAATGGAGAGGATTAAGTACGAAACAGCGGGCCTCAAGAAAGGCTAACCTTGGGATATTACTGTATGAAGCCCACTAGAACTCAAATTTCGACTGATTCTTCGTTTAACTGCAAGAAACAGTCGTGCATAGGTATATATATGGAGAGAGAGAGAGAGAGAGAGAGAGAGAGAGAGAGAGAGAGAGAGAGAGAGAGCCAGGGGCGGACGCAGGATTCTCCATCAGCGGGGTCAAGTTTGGGCTGGTTTGGATTAAAAGTGGTTTATGGTTTTTTGGTTTTTTCGTTTCGTCTTTATTCAAATTTTTTTTGAGCCAATAATCCACCTATTTTGGCTTTATTCAAAAAAAATTGAGTTTTGACCATAATTTTATACTCGTTAGATTCTTCTCGCCGAGAGGAATCCAGAAACCACAAAATCTTGACGCGAAACTAACAAATGCAAAAAAATTTTGAATAAAGACGAAACGAAAAAACCAAAAAACCATAAACCACTTTTAATCCAAACCAGCCCTTTATAGCAGAATAGTAGAACTAATGTAATACTTAACCAAAAGATATTTAATATATATAAGCAAAAGTGGTATGTCAACCACAACATATCATATCATTTACAACTCGCCCCGACGGTTTTTCATATCATAGCTGTAGGAAAATTTAATCCATACAAACAATCAATTTTGCCCCAAATTGGTCTAAGTTTTGCTTTCAAATTAGAACCAACTACCAAGGGTTTTCACTTTTCAACATCAATTAAAAAAAGAAGCGGCTCTAATATTGAACTTGCAAGAACTGGTTGGACCGTCAACTGGACCTTGATCCGGTCCGGACAAACCCAAAAACCGTTTACTTGCAAGAACCGGTCTCTAAATTGAAAACCGCTTAAAAAACCGATCGAACCGCCAACTCGGCCAATTCTGGAGCGGGTTAATCAAACCAAACCGGAAAATATTGAACTTCTCGGACACAACAAAAGGCTGCAAATCTGTCCCTTGAATGCCAAATAGTGGCAAATTGCATACAGCTGTCAAAAGGACTTGCAAAATGCAGCCTTTACTATGCCTCTTTGACCTTTGATGAGAGACTTCTGATTGTTTTATAGAAGGGAAGTGGGCTTCTAAAGAGTTACTTCACCGATGTGGGATTAAAAACAAAGAGACACACAACACTTCTTCTTCTTTCAAGCCTTTTCAATAGAAAAAGATTGGAGGTGATCCGGAAAAATATATTTGGGCATAATTATATTTATTTTTTTGCTACTTGGGGCAAGATTAGAAATAATCTATAGGGTATGGGGCAAAATTACCAAAATACCCAAAATTATATATACACGGTAGTAGAAAATTTCGGTCCAGCGGGGTCGCTTGACCCCGCTTGCCCCAATGTGGAGCCGCCCCTGGAGAGAGCGATGTGGTCCATGTGGACCTGAGAGTTCCGAAGAGTTTTAGAGAGAGCGAGGCATGTATCTCGCGCGCAATTTGTTGTGCTGTTGAAGAGAAGAAGGCACGTGTGGTTGCACGTGATAGTGCCAACGCCGCACCGTTTTGACACCTTATATACAATACATAGCCGTTTTTGTCTACGAGCATCGCCAATGGTATAACCAAAAGTGATGCTCAAAAGTTGTCACATTAGACTTTGTCTATACAAGACATTTATGAAGTTAACTATGTGGAGTGTCACAATGGTATTTTGTGTTCATAATAAAAAAAAAGTACTACTAACTCTATTTTTATTCATAAAATGAGCACAACTTTAAATTCATACATATACTTTTTATAATATTAATATCATTTAAAAGATATTCACAAACCTTTAAAATGAGATCAATCTTGAACATATTTTGGTAAAGATTAAAAATTAGTAATTTCAAATTTTTTAGAGAAAGTGCAAAAAAATTAGGTTTTGAAGTAAGTAGTTGAAAAATGGAGAGAGAATGTTGTTACTTTTGAATTCATTCTACCAAAAAAAACTTATAAATATGGTGTGGCCCCAAAATTTGGTTATTGAGTTTTGGTTATTGAGAAAATGTTGTTACTTTTGATTATCCAAATGCCAAAATTTGGTTATTGACTAAAAGGTTGTCAACTTTGATTATGCTAATGTGAGCCAATTTTTGAACAAACATTGCTAACTTTGGTTATTTAGATGTTTTGATTATCCCATTGGGGACATTTATCTCTCCCTTTACCAACTCACTCCCTCTCTCCCTCTCTCTCTCTCTCTCTCTCATCCTGCACCAGCCCATCACACCCAAAATTTAAAATCACATCCTCTCTCTCCCCTTTTCGAAATTCAATTCACATTCTCTCTCACTACCTCACCTCCTTCCCCCTCTTTGAAATTCGAAGGACCTAAAAAAACGGGCACGGATACGAGTACGTGCGTCAATTGCTCAAGCCGTGCCTTCAGGTACGGGCATAAGCATGCACTAGTCTTGTTCCAATTTTATCGAATGTCCCCGAAGGAACAATATGCACTAGTCTTATTACGAAGCGGAAAACATGTAAGCATACAACTAAGGCAACATCCACAGCCATTCGATTATTTTTTTCATGTTAACGTCGTAACCATTATAGTATTATTTTCACGTGCAACTCGACTAATTTGTGTAGACCATCTCAACGTCGATTAGAGGGCGTCCGACGAAAGTCAATATAAAAGTCCCGTACAATTTTTTTTCCTTTTGACATTGCAGTTATCTATATCTATTTTATATTGGATCCGTTCAGTTGTTGAAAATGTTACGTGAAAAATGAATTCCCATAAAAAGAGAAGCAAGGCGAAGTAAAAAAAAAAAAAAAAAAATAGAGTAAAATTCCTTACTTTTGGCAGGATCTTTTATAGGAAAGTCTTCTTTGGTAAATGAATATACACAAAGAAAATTAAGGGAAAATTAATTCTCATATCATTTCCATGCAACTGAACGGGGCTTAAGTAAAATGGGTCCCGTACAGATTGACCCCATAAAAATTGATGATATTCAATCGGGGAGTAATTAAAACATCAATACAATATCAATGGAGTATATCAAAAAGCAACATTTTGAGGTTTCCATTTTCATTTTTTTGAAACTGATCCGATCCATTAAGGCTTTCCTTTCATTAAGGTAGGTCCCACTGTATATTCGATTTGGATTGGTTGTGAACAGATTGCATAGTCGGATATTTATTGTTTGCATTCAACATGTGGCAATGGTTCAATGTGCCTTGGGAATATTCCTTTTATATGCCCTCAACAAAAATATCTTTGTACTAATAAATGTTTTGTCTTTTCACTCATGATTCATGGAGTAACCAGTTACCAACAAAATGTCTTCTCGTGGGGAGGTAGGAAATGATGTAAGGTGTGTTTTAGCCCAAAAAGTTAGTTGACTTATTTTTCGTTTTTATTTGATTTTTTTTATGGTTTTTAGTTTTGCATCAACTTTTTGTGTATTATTAGTTTGTTTCGGCGAAAAGAATAAAAAAAGGTAAAAAATTGTGATCTAATCATAATTTTTTTTGAATAAAGACAAAAATAAGCAAAAAAATCAATTTTTTACACATTTTTTCGATCTTATTCAAAAAATTGAGAGTTTGTCATAATCTTTTACCTTTTTGAATTCCTCTCGCCGAGACGAACCAATAATACTCAAAAAAATTGATGCAAAACTAACAAACTCAAAATAGATAAATAAAGACAAAAAAATAAGTTAAGTTGGCTTTCTAGCAAGTAGGAGAAACAAGAAAGTGTAAGAGGGTCCTGGAGCGCATCATTGATGTTACATTGCACCGTGCAGTGCACCAATTATAGTTGTCTAAGAGTGTTCTCAATGATTTGAATTCGTTGACGCTTTTATATTTTGACCGGTAAGAAAGCGTCTGCGAATCCAGACCATTAATTTTCAAGATGAACGGTCACGATATGCACTGCAGGATCCCGGTCCCGAGAGAACACTTAACAACAAGGATGTACATTATTGAAGAGAAATCTGTACCGGTACAAAATTCATGTGCAGCTAGCTAGTGCTTATTGAAGAGAAATATGTACCGGTACAAAATTCATGTGCAGCTAGTGCCATTCGGCACGCCTTTTCGAAAGTAGATCATGAGACGTCTACCTTATTACTATAAATAGAGCTATTCAGAGAACCGTTTTTACAGGTACCGACCACGTACGGGGGCCCCGTTGTGGGTCCCAAACAATTAATCCGAGTCGTTGATTCATTTCAGAATCAAATTCCGAGTGGTTTTGTGCGGGAATCAATGTAATCGGACGGTTATATGAGCTCGATCCAAAATCACCGCATTTCATTCAATTTTTTTTGCATGAAATATGGGGTGATTTTGGATGGAGCCATATAGCCGTCCGATTGCATCGATTCCCACGGAGACCCACTTGGAATTTGATTCTGAGATGAATCAACGGCTCAGATTGATCGTTTGGGACCCACAACGGGGTCCCCGACGCCGTCTGTACACGGTCTGTACAAAAGGGGTCGGTACCCCTTGTTTTTCCGTTCTACATTAAGGAATTAAACAAGAATATACATTATTGAGAGGTCATTTCTCAATTTTTGAAAGTAATCCAAACCTGTTCTCATTTGTTGTTTATGGTAAATCTGAGAGGTCACAACAAAAACCAACCTTAATTTTAAATCATCAAATATCACATTTGATGATTTGAAGGGTGGATCTGGCGCAGCGGTAGAACTGTCTCATTGTGACCTGTAAGTTATGGATTCGATTATCGAAAACTGCCTCTCTACTTGCAACGGTAAAACTGCTCACAGTAACACTTTTCCGACCCCATATACGCAGAGTTTCGTGCACTGGGTATAGTAGTATTTTTTCATGTTAACGTCGTAACCATTATAGTAGTATTTTCATGTGCAACTCGACTAATTTGTGTAGACCATCTCAACGTCGATTAGAGGGCGTCCGACGAAAGTCGATATAAGAGTCCCGTACATTTTTTTTTTCTTTTGACAATGCAATTGCCAATTATCTATATCTATTTTATATTGGATCCATTCAGTTGTTGAAAATGTTGCGTGGAAAATGAATTCCCATAAAAAGAGAAGCAAGGCGAAGTAAAAAAAAAATTGAGAGTAAAATTCCTTACTTTTGGCAGGATCTTTTTATAGGAAAGTCTTCCTTGGTAAATGAATATACACAAAGAAAATTAAGGAAAAATTAATTCTCATATCATTTCCATGCAACTGAACGGGGCTCAAGTAAAATGGGTCCCGTACAGATGAGCCCCATAAAAATTGATGATATTCAATCGGGAGTAATTAAAACATCATTACAATATCAATGGAGTATATCAAAAAGCAACATTTTGAGGTTTCCATTTTCATTTTTTGAAAAAAAATGATAGGTACACACCCTCTCAACCACTGATAGGTACACACCCTTTCAACCACTCCCCACCACACCCTCTCTCACATGTGTGGTGGGGCTCACCCGGTGGATCCCAGTGGACCCCACACCCACAACACATGTGAGAGAGGGTGTGGTGGGGAGTGGTTGAAAGGTGTGTACCTATCATTGTTCTTTTTTGAAACTGATCCATTAAGGCTTTCCTTTCATTAAGGTAGGTCCCACTGATTTGGATTGGTTGTGAACAGATTGCATATTCGGATATGGATCTTTTCTACTGTCCGCCCAATGGGCAGACAATAAGGCACATTATGACCGGTCATAATATATTTATGACCGGTCATAATGCCTTTTTACAGCTACAGGTAACCTGTAAAAATGCATTATGACCGGTCATAAATACATTATGACCGGTCATAATGTGCCTTATTGTCCGCCCATTGGGCGGACAGTAGATTTTGCCTTCGGATATTTATTGTTTGCATTCAACATGTGGCAATGGTTCAATGTGCCTTGGGAATATTCCTTTTATATGCCCTCAACAAAAATATCTTTGTACTAATAAATGTTTTGTCTTTTCACTCATGATTCATGGAGTAACCAGTTACCAACAAAATGTCTTCTCGTGGGAGGTAGGAAATGATGTAAGGTGTGTTTTGGTCTAAAAAATTAATTGGCTTATTTTTTCATTTTTATTTAATTTATTTTCTTGGTTTTTAGTTTTGCATCAACTTTTTGTGTATTATTAGTTCATTTCGGCAAGAGAAATAAAAAAAGTAAAAAATTATGATCTAATCATAATTTTTTTTGAATAAAGACAAAAATAAGCAAAAAAAAAAGTCAATTTTTTTTTTACACTTTTTTCGATTTTATTCAAAAAATTGAGAGTTCTATTCATAATCTTTTACCTTTTTGGATTCCTCTCGCCGAGACGAACCAATAATACTCAAAAAAATCGATGCAAAACTAACGAACACACAAAAAAAATCAAATAAAGACAAAAAAATAAGTTAAGTTGGCTTTCTAGCAAGTAGGAGAAACAAGAAAGTGTAAGAGGGTCGTGCAGCGCATCATTGATGTTACATTGCACCGTGCAGTGCACCAATTATAGTTGTCTAAGAGTGTTTTCAATGGTTTGAATTCGCTGACGCTTTTATATTTTGACCAGTAAGAAAGCGTCTGCGAATCTAGACCATTAATTTTCAAGATGAACGGTCACGATGTGCAATGAAGGATCCTGGTCCCGAGAGAACACTTAACAACAAGGATGTACATTATTGAAGAGAAATATGTACCGGTACAAAATTCATGTGCAGCTAGTGCCATTCGGCACGCCTTTTCGAAAGTAGATCATGAGACGTCTACCTTATTACTATAAATAGAGCTATTCAGAGAACCGTTTTTACAGGTACCGACCACGTACGGGGGCCCCGTTGTGGGTCCCAAACAATTAATCCGAGTCGTTGATTCATTTCAGAATCAAATTCCGAGTGGTTTTGTGCGGGAATCAATGTAATCGGACGGTTATATGAGCTCGATCCAAAATCACCGCATTTCATTCAATTTTTTTTGCATGAAATATGGGGTGATTTTGGATGGAGCCATATAGCCGTCCGATTGCATCGATTCCCAAGGAGACCCACTTGGAATTTGATTCTCTGATGAATCAACGGCTCAGATTGATCGTTTGGGACCCACAACGGGGTCTCCGACGCCATCTGTACACGGTCTGTACAAAAGGGATCGGTACCCCTTGTTTTTCCGTTCTACATTAAGGAATTAAACAAGAATATACATTATTGAGAGGTCATTTCTCAATTTTTGAAAGTAATCCAAACTGGCCTGTTCTCATTTGTTGTTTATGGTAAATCTGAGAGGTCACAACAAAAACCAACCTTAATTTTAAATCATCAAATATCACATTTGATGGTTTGAAGGGTGGATCTGGCGCAGCGGTAGAACTGTCTCATTGTGACCTATAAGTTATGGATTCGATTATCGAAAACTGCCTCTCTACTTGCAACGGTAAAACTGCGCACATTAACACTTTTCCGACCCCATATATGCAGAGCTTCGTGCACTGGGTATACCCAATTTAAATATCTCTAGTCTTTTCCACACATAAATGGTCCTGCACCCAGATTCCCCATTCTATTATTATCCATTTCAGAAGTGGTGGAATTCCTATTAAGCTTTTTGATCGAAACACATCGCACATCTGTGCAATTGAGGAATATAAAAATACTGAGAAAACTATAGATTTTTGTACATGCATGTCTTTTAAGAAGTTTGAGACAGTTCACTCCACCCCCTCCATTCCTTCCCGGTTTTTTAAGAAGTTTGAGTTACTCTTAATTTCTAAAAACCTCTAAAAAAATGCCACGTCAACCCTCTTTCCGATTTAGAGGGAGATTGGTATTTGGTGCCACCCGCAGCTCACTCCACTCCCTCCATTTCGTCCGGGTTTTTAATAAAAGCATTCTGGAATGATCCAGTGGACTTTTTAAAAATTACAACTAAAGCTATAGTAATGGATATATATTGACACGACCACAGAAAGAGTAATAATGAAAACCTGAAAAACTTTTAATGAGAGGTCGGAGGGTCAATTTTTGTACAGTAAAAAAAATAATGTTTATTACTTCTTTCCTTATATCAGGATTTTTTATTTACTCATTCCGTTTAGTGTGGTTGTGGATTTATGCTTGTCAACTTTGGCGTAATTCAGGTAGTTTTTTTTTTGGGGATATTTCCCTACTGCTCGTAATAAAAAGAAGAAGATACTAGAGATAGAAATTTCGATCACAAAAAAAAAAAAAAGGGACTACAGATAGAAATTTGAGGTAATTAAATAATCATCCAATTTTTGGAACTCACGTACATTTTCATCCTGCTCATTTTATGGAATTATGTTTCCATCCTCTTTAGATATGATTTACCATTGTTACCCTTGATATATATATATATATATATATATATATATATATATATATATATATATAAGTTATCAATTTCGGATCCCTAATTTATCTCAATTTCGAATCCCTAATTTATCTCCACATTGCCTATCTTAAATTGAGACACAAGGTGGCATTGATTGCCGAAATAAACTGTTGCATATTTGTAGGGATTTTTACCTAAAATCAAGGGTGGTGGAGGCAACAGATTCCCTAAAATTCAAGCATGATATTGTTACCTAAAATCAAGGGTTTTTTTTTTTTTTTGAAATGGTGGATGATCGAATTTCCTAAAATCATGGAATATAGAAAATGGATACAAAATGAGTGGGATGATATTATTCCCAAATATAGTGCTCTGATTTTCCGAAATTATAGTAATTTTGAAATCAATGGGTGAATGCAAAGTGGTCGGGATGATAATTATCCAATATTTCAGAGGAAGGTGGGGGGATTATCTTGAATGATATATAAGTCTTTTCATCCTAAAATCAAAAGTCACAGCTTTTCATTTCGTACCATATTCATCAGTTTCCAAACTGAGGTGTTTGTTTGGGCATTGCTAGGTTTCAGTGAAGTTGGTGTGGGCACAAAAAATAATCCCTATATATATATATATATATATATATATATATCATAAAGAACATGTTACAATGGTCATGATAAAAAAAAATTATAAAGTACGGTAAAAACTTTTGCAAGTCGGACTACCATGGTAAATATATAAACCATAGCTATAATACGGTAGTTTATATGGTTTGTTTTATCGGATAATGGTAAAAGCTTTTTAAGAACTTGTAGCAATGATCATGGTACAAAAAAATCATAACGTATACAAAAATGGTAAAATCAGACTACCATGGTAAAAACTTTTGCAACTCGCACTTCCTATTTTTACCATGGTACTTGTTTTATTGAATACCATGGAAGAAATTTTTTCATTTATTATGGTAAAAAAACAATATAACAAAAATATGGTAAAAATAGACGAAATACTTGTAAAAAAAATGCAGCAAAACATGGTAAAAAAAACTTGTGCAAAAAATCATGGTAAATACTTGTAAATTGATTTACTCTAGGATCTATCGTACCACTGATTTTCCAGAAATCATGGTAAATTAGTTACCAATATTCACCATCTACAAATATACCCACCAGAAATCATGGTAAATACAGTAAAAGAACATTAACATTAAGTGGTTTTATATTCTAATATAAAAAAATGCAGCAAAACATGGTAAAAGAACCTGTGCAAAAAAATCATGGAAAATACTTGTAAATTGATTTACTCTAGGATCTATCGTACCACTGATTCTCTAGAAATTAGTTACCAATATTCACCATCTACAAACATACCCACCAGAAATCATGGTAAATACAGTCAAAGAACATTAACATTAACCCACAACACTGTGAAGCAAAAAAAAATCGGAAGATGGTGTATATTATGTAAAACACTTATGATAAAATTTACCCCAATGAATTTTTCAGATCCAACCACTTATACCATGAATTGAACTAAACGAAATCCATGTGTAATTCTAAAAAAAATGTAGCAAAATCTAAAAGATCAGGTGATAAAATTGAAGATGTGGTTGTCAACGAGAAAGTTGAAGGTATGATGGTCGCAGTTGTTAGTGAATCCGTTGTTGGACGATAGAAGTCTCTGAACCCAGTGAGTCGAGTTGGGATTTTCGGCAACGGGAATGGAAGATTTGGGACACCGGAGGTCAGACAACGACGAGGACTCTTGATGACTACTTGTTCACCAGGAAAGAGGACTATCGACGGCGCCGTTGGATTGAATTTATCCCAAACCTGGGTGAAGAATTGAGACGTTGATGGGCGATGAATTTGGACTAAAAATGGCGTTATTGAAATCTCTTATGAGTCTAGATTTTTAAAGGAAGAGGAAGAGTTTGCTGGCAAGATTTGTGGGATAAGGATTTATCTTCTCTCTCTCTTTCTATTTTTTTTATCAGAAGATAATGTGAGAATGATTTATCCCAATCCCGTAATTGCAGTGGAGGACCTCCTAATTTTGAAATTGATCCACTTCCTATTGCCTCCTATATGCAACTTTTAATTTAGTCCTCAATCCCCTAATATGTTATAGATTCTATAATTATATATATAAAGGGCATTATAGGGTTTATTTGAATCTCGGGATGGAAATATAACTCCTAAAAAGGCTTAGGATGATTTTCTAATTTCAAGTGAGTAAAAGGATTATTATTTAAGTGACCTAAATATGGGTGTAAAGTTTTGCATGTCTTTTAAGAAGTTTGAGTTATTGAGCCCACCCATAGCTCACTCCACTCCCTCCATTCCTTTCAGGTTTTTTAAGAAGTTTGAGTTACTCTTTCTAAAAACCTCTAAAAAAAAAAGCCACGTCAACCCCCTTCCGATTTCCGATTACCCACAGCTCACTCCACTCCCTCCATTCCCTCCTGGTTTTTTAATAAAAGCATTCTGGATATTTCCCTACTGCTCGTAATAAAAAATTAACAACTAAAACTATAGTAATGGATATATATTGATTTGAAATGACACGACCACAGAAAGAGTAATAATGAAAACATGAAAAACTTTTAATGAGAGGTCCGAGGGTCAATTTTTGTACAGTAAAAAAAAATTAATGTTTGTTACTTCTTTCCTTATAGCCTTCCTTATATCAGGATTTTTTATTTACTTATTCCGTTTGTGGGTAGTTAATAAGTGTGATTGTGGATTTATGTATGTCAACTTTGGCGTAATTCAGGTAGTTTTTTTTTTCTTTTTTTTCCGGGATATTTCCCTACTGCTCGTAATAAAAAGAAGAAGATACTAGAGATAGAAATAGAAATATCGATCACACACACACACACAAAAAAAAAAAGGGACTAGAGATAGAAATTTGACCTAAATATGGGTGTAAAGTTTAGTAGTATTTCATAAATTTATTTCTATACCCTTCTCAAAGGTGGCCCAAAGGTAGGAAAGGATTCTACAAGTGTGGTCATTGAGGAGTTGATGATATTGGCCTTAAAAGAGGAGTTCTTATTTTTGTTTGATCCTAATGAAGTGGAGTTCAATGTTATAGATATAGAGAATGTAACTTTCAAAGCCCACACTCTAATTAATCAACCAAATGATCATCACATGTTTACAATATTATTTTTCTTGGTGAAAAATAATCATTCATTAAGTTTCAAGGTTTGGGAGCATTAAAGAGGGACTGAAAAAAAAATACAAGCCAGAATTGGAGAGATTGTTCTCTTTAATTCATTTGCAGGGATTGAAGAGGAGCTGGACTCGACTCTAGGCACCCTTTTTACGGGTTCGTTTTTTCATTAAAAGTTACGAGACGCACCAAAAGTTTATGAATTATAAAAAATGTTACGAATTATATTGCTGAAAAGTTACGTAATACTAAAAGATGTTCACTGTGTTCGTTTCCTTGCTTTCAGAAAAATTGTTTTGCAAAGCACTTTCTCCAAATAAAAGTTCTGCATATGAGAATATGTAGGGCCCATGGTAGACTGTCCTCCTTCCATTTATTAGTCAAACTTTTGCCACTTTAACCAAAACCGTGGGCTCCACTTTTGACTCACTTAAAGGTTGTTTGAGAGTTTGAAGAGAGAGAACGAGGCTTCTGGGTTCTGGTGCTGACAGATTGGTGATGTGGCGTGGAAAAATTGTATGTACCATTCTAATTAACGTTGTGATGAACCCATGTCAATAAAACAGACGGCTAGGATCAGAGAGGACAGTGAGTAGCGGAAGGAGGACGGTGAGTAGTCATATCAATAAAACAGGAGGAGGATAGTGTACACTTCTGCTTTTGCAGAATTTTGGAGAGAGAAGCACTGTTGAGAGAGATAAAGGAGGAGAGAGAAACAAAAGAGAATATGTAGGGCCCATAGTAGACTTTCCATCCGATCACTATTTCTAAAATATTTAGCTTAGAAATATGAAAGTCAGTTTCAGATCACCAAACGAGCAAAGTGGTTATGATTGCCAATGAAAAGTTACGTAATATTGTATGGTTCATATTGTGCCTATTCCCGTACATGAAAAGTCTAGAATACATGATGTATGGTTTGATGTTTAGACTTTAGGATGCATTTTTTGTTTTTAAATATTTTTGTAGGCAGGTGTAGATATATGAAAAGAGGTCACCAGATTTGATCCTATCCCAATATACAGACACCAATGAGGATTTTGCTGAATAATCAACCAAATGATCATCACATGTTTACAATATTCTTTTTCTTGGTGAAAAATAATCATTCATTAAGTTTCAAGGTTTGGGAGCATTAAAGAGGGACTGAAATAAAGAAAAAAAAAAAATACAAGCCAGAATTGGAGAGATTGTTCTCTTTAATCCATTTGCAGGGATAGAAGAGGAGCTGGACTCGACTCTAGGCACCCTTTTTACGGGTTCGTTCTTTCATTAAAAGTTACGAGACGCACCAAAAGTTTATGAATCATAAAAAATGTTACGAATTATATTGCTAAAAAGTTACGTAATACTAAAAGATGTTACGATTGCCAATGAAAAGTTACGTAATATTGTATAGTTCATATTGTGCCTATTCCCGTACATGAAAAGTCTAGAATACATGATGTATGGTTTGATGTTTAGACTTTAGGATGCATTTTTTGTTTTTAAATATTTTTGTAGGCAGGTGTAGATAAATGAAAAGAGGTCACCAGATTTGATCCTAGCCCAATATACAGACACCAATGAGGATTTTGCTGAACAGTTTGGTCAATATGTATTTTAGTGTGAGAAATATGGACAGATGGTAGTCGATGACTCTATGATGATCACTTTGACAAGGACCAGCTTCGGCGAATCACGTCCGAATGGGAGTGACTCATTCTTTTATCATAGTGAAACACCTCAGCACCCTGTGAAATACGATTAAACAATCTTCTTAAGATGGAATCACGTAAAATTCCTGTGGCTTTGCTTTTCTTGTTTGTTAGTGTAGCAAATTTTCGAAAATGATGTACCATGACCTAGCTAGTTAAGATATTATGTAGACACTCGTGCCAACTGATGCACCCGGGTGCACAGCACCCCCGGATTCCTGATATCGCACAAATTTCCGTAAGTGAGTTTTTGTTATACACATATGAAGTGCAAATTTAATTCTCTCCTTAGAGAAGCATCATATGTTGTCTTGCTATAACATTACAAAAGAACTGACAAGAAAACCAAATATGAAATATGCTTCAAATTTTTACAAACTTTGCTAGATTTTTTGTTGGAGTGATCTTGATGACAAGTCCAGGTAATAAATAATCAGGGTCCTGAATCTGGGGGTTTTGCTCAACTACGAAAGGGTCGCCGCACTTCTCGCCGATGGTGTGAAGTGTCTCTCCTCGTCCGACCACAAATATTTCCTCGCACGGCCGCCGGGTCATGAACAGCTGGTGCGACCCCCTCATGCTACCAAGAGGCTCGTGATCGTCGGTAGCAAAAAAATACTCTTCACCAGAATAACTTATGAAAAACATGATGAGGGCCATAAGGAGAATAGCACAGTAGTACCATGAAGCTGCTGCATTTGATGTAATTAGGGATGCTAATCTCATGGGTTTCTTTACAGAGTTTGAAGCCATGAGAGATGGAGAGAGAGAGAAGGATTGTTGGGTTTTTGTAGGAGGCGTCAAGCTTTGGTGGCTTATGGGACTATGCCACGATAGTGTAAGGTGACTCAGATTCTTCTTCTCTCTCTTTCATTTTTTTACTTGCCTTGCATCATCAAGGACACCTTGAATGGTCCAACAGAGGCCACATAATCAAGTCAACACCAGAAATTGAACGCCATTCCACAATATCCAGATGAATAGGAGATTCACATACAAATGAGAGCAATTTTGTTCACCCTCTCCCAAAGAGGGTGAACGTTACCGAGGTGCTGACATCGATGATCGAACCTGTTCATGTTGGTTAGAACGATTATATAAGAGGTCATGCAAAAATTCAGCTAAATCGGACGTCGGAAAGTGGTTGAGGTTTGAGCTCCAAAACCCAGATTTTTGGGTTTTGTAGCTCAAAAGTCAACCACTTTCCGACGTCCAATTAGATTAATTTTTGCATGGCCTCCTAGAAAATCGTTTTGAACAACATGAACAGATTCGATCATCGATGTCGGCACCGGAGGTAGGAGGGTAACATACAAAATTGTTCTCCATACAAATAGCAGAATTAAGAAGTTCGATCCGTGGATAAATCAAATTGCATTCAACTGAGCAAAATGTAACAAAACCGAATATGTGAACGACAGATATATACAGTTATTTTGTACCCCTGATACCCGCGCAGCATACCATCTAGGGGCAAATCTAAGCGAAATCTTGACTTCTCTAATCTTCAAAGCAAATGGCTTGAGATGGTCTTAACTTCCTCGTCAGTAGTAATGTTTACGGGGCATTTGTCTGTACAAATCATACTCTCCGTTTCAGGAGCCACTGCACTCGACTCTCCAGCCAATTTCCATACTGTCAATTCCCCTGTTGCATCGCCTGTGAAGAAAAGCCCCGAGGGACCTATCTGAATTGTTCGGACTTCTTGCTTTGCAAATATTCTTCCCCTTTCCGCAAATCTGAAATCAACAGAAGGCATAGATAGTTATCAGCTTGCAGAAAAACCAGACTCGCTGAAGAAAGAATATGACAAGCTAAACATTCAAGAAACAAGAAGGTACTGTTCCAGTTTTCGTTACTTACGATGGCAGATCATATAAGCGGACAGTGTTGTCATTACATGAGCAAAGCAGAATAGGTTTCTCTTCCGCATCTTGAATACCGCAAAGTTCAAGAAAACCCTGAAACAGTTAAATGTAAAATCAACAAATAGTTCACCCCATGGAGGCCCTTTAGATTTCATTATGAGGAGTGGCATATGTACGTATCAAAATGGAGGTAAAATAACACAATTTACATTGTCCAGAATTCCCCTCCAATGGAAATTCAGAGCAACAAATTGAACCTGCAAGTTACATCCTTCGAATTTCTTCTGTTTATTCGAATATAAACTTAAGGTCCTAGAATGGAGACCTTTCTCAGTCAATAGGTTACAACTGTCAGATAATGGAGATCATTCTTAAAAGGCATGCACATAATAACCAAAAAGTTCATGACTTCACCCTTGGTAGGGTATCTACATTATCAAACCCATGCAATTCCTTTCAGAATGAGAGGTAATTTCGAGTCTGATAGCCCTACAGCAACTATACTCGCTAATTTATAACAGACTATTAAAGCACATAGATAGTTGACTTTGAACAGATGAAAAGCCACCATTCGAAAGACCCTCAGTTTGAAGCAAACCAAATTCCAACACGTAACGAAGAAAATATATAAAACAGGAACCTAAATGTTTTTTTTTAAGTGTAAAAAAAAAGAAACAGACAGGGTCATTGACAAAAAACTTACATGTTCTTCTTTATGTGTATGGATAACTTCTATGTTGCCACTTTCAGCAGCAGCCCAAGCCTGTTCAGGAAATCACAGATCAGAATATCGCCCTAGCCTATGGTATATTTGCAAATGTACCTAATATCATAGAGAGAAGCTTTAAACAAAGAAGCAAACCTTTATTGTTCCATCCAGCGAACAAGATAGCAAAAAATTCTCCCAGCAAAGGACAGACATTACCGCATTAGTATGTCCATATAGCGTCTGGACACAATTGAAGGTGTTGAGATCCCACACCTGGGAAAGGGAAATACCAGAATGAATAATGTTTTGAAAAATAGACGGAAAAAACAACAAACAATAAACAGGGACAAGTTTGTGATCAAAACCAACTTACTCTTATTGTATTATCCATGGAGCCAGAATAGAGCCACTTAGCTCCAACACGGAGAGAAATGACACCACTGCTATGACCCTTCAGCGGTGCAGCGAGTTCAAGGCCATAAGTTTGAGAACTGGGTTTCCATGCCAATATGGCGCCGTCCTGTATAAAGTAAAAATCCATAAATGCTTTACCAATTCAAATCGCTAAAAACAGAAAGATGCCATGATAAAGATCACCAGAAATTTGAGATTGAACGTAGAAACCAATAACTAGTTACTACGCAAATGCTTGGAAACAATCTATGCGTTCTTGATCACCAAAAAAAAAAAACTATGCATCCCAATAAATTTACCTGCGTCCCAGCAAAAAGCACTTCATTACCCACAGCCATGGCGTAAACTTGCGCAACTGGTCCATCGAGAGTCAGTTCAATTTGAATCTGAGTATTCCACGCCTGCAACACCCAGTTCACATGAAGATGTCAATACTCAATACCAACAAATCGTATTTGCAGAACCTAATTAGGCAGTATAAATGTTGCGAAGTTCAGACGCAAGTACCTTCACAGAATTCGCCAATCCCACAAATACCCATGGACCTTCACTAATCAAAGATCCAACTTCACCAGAAAGATTAACCACATCAACACACTGCATTTAACAATATCAACAGTGAATCATCTCAGGCCATCAGCTTGCAGGGAAAACCAGATTTTATAAACGAGAGATAATCCTAGTACCAACCTGACCAGTATGGCAGTCCCAAACTCGCATAGTACCGTCCTTACCACCTGAGTAAAGCTTGGTGGAGTCACAAGGAAGGGCGATCCCATTAACAGCCTAGGACCATGTTCACAGACATATTAGTCATTATAAAAGAGCAACTCCAAAAAGCACAAAAATAGGGATGCAAAAACTGTACCACACAATTACCTTATTATGTCCTTCTAGCTTTGCCAACATTGAGAAGCCATTGCCACAAAACCACGAATGCAGGTTCTTGCACTTCTCTCCTTGTACACAATTGCCCAAAAGCCAATACTTGCACACCTTTTCTGGGATCTTTAGAGTAGTTTTTTGTTCACAATCACTTGATGGAAGTGGAATAGATGACATCTTTCTAGCAGCTACTTCACTTGGCGAAATAGATGAGATCTTTTCAGCAGCTACTTCACGTGGCGAAATAGATGAGATCTTTTCAGCAGCTACTTCACTTGGTGAAATAGATGACATCTTCTTAGCAGCTTCTTCACTGGGCGAAATAGATGACATCTTCTTAGATGCTGCTTCACTCGGTGAAATAGATGACATCTTCTGGGCAGCTGCTTCACTTGGCGAAATAGATGATATCTTCTTAGCAGCTACTTCACTTGGCAAAATAGATGAATTGTTTACACCATCTTCCGGACTCCTCCGCCAAGTCTTAGAATGACGAGATGGGGACTGCTTGAGTGGTTGCGAGGGTGCTGATTCTGGATGCAAGAATCTACATGGGTTCCGGGTGCATCTCCCAGCAAGCCAGTAGGAACAAACCGTGTTCACAGCCCCTCCTCCAACTCTGTCATAAACTGATCGCTGTGTCCTCTCTGGAAATCTCCTTGCAGCTTTTATAGCCATATTCTATATTAAAAACAGGTACAGGGGCACAATTAACAAAAAGATCAAGAGACAACTGCGTTTAACCAATGTAATATCTTTCTTCGAAGAAAACGCACAGAACCCCGATCCAAATTGATCAATCAAACCCACAATCAGTGGTTCACTCTTCTTGCCGCTTCTATCCTTTTGTACACCAAACATGTAGGATACAATTATTGATCAAATGGCCGAGAGACAAGGGCATCTGACCAATAGCATCTTTCTTCAATGAAAGCCCTCCAAAACCTTCATCGAATAACTCCATCAAACCCTAAATCCCACAAAAGACTTCAGAATGTTCTTCTGGCCCAATGATCAATCCGCAAGCGGAAATGAACAAACTAACCCAAAACACATCGACAATTCCCAAATCATAACGAGTTCAACCAAAAAATAAGAAATCATAAAGAATAGCCATGGAGAAGCAAAAGAGTTGGAATCGACCATCGCTGTAACTGTGTTGATATCTTTCTGCAAACAGAACTCACCACAGCTCCATCGAATAAATCCATCAAACCCTAAGCCAATGGTTCTCTGAACCCTCGGTTCCAAAAATGCTTTTGATTTCTCTTCTTTCAGCCTTCAGCGAAAGAAAGCGAATCAACTAAACCTGAATACCCCAGAGAGCCGCCAAGGGGTTTGCATAGTCAACAAAGTAACATACGTGAACAGATGAATCCTGAATAAAGCCCAAATCTATCAAGGTTTTCAAATTTTAGGGTTTGGTTTCGCTATCCAAACCCGAGATAGCGAAACCCTAAAATTCGAAACCCTACCCAAACCCTAGATTGTAAAACCCTAAAATTCGAAACCCTAGAGAGCCGCAATGGAGAAACCAACTCGGCCATCTTGGTAAAAGTTCCAATACCTTCATGAAACTCCATAAACGACGATCAAACGAAGCGATATATTAAGATCGATTGATAGCAGAGCCGACTATATACACGCGAGAAGTAGCAAACCTGAGATCGATCGAAGGTCTTCGAGAACAAGACGCCGAGGGCTCTGAGTTCTAATCGGTTGATTGAATCGAAAAGCAACAAAATCCAATCGAGTATCGAACAGAAAGAGAGATGCAGTGAGTGAGTGAGCGAGCGAGCGAGCGAGAGTGAGATGCGGATGTTTTTGTGGAGAAAGCGAGGGTTAGGGCTTAAGAGTATTTATACGGCTGTCCACGGATTGATTCGGATTCACAAATCACCGTAAATTCGGTTCAGGTAATACCAATCCCAACGTTCCTTTGAGTACACCCCAAGAAATATCCGTTTTGGCTCCGGTTAGAACAAACGAACGCTGCTACGTGCACAGACGTGTGTGCACCGACGGCGTCGGGGACGCTGTTGTGGGTCCCAAACGGTCGATCCGAGCCGTTGATCGAAATGGGGTAGTTTTGGATCGAGCTCATACAGCCGTCCGATTGCCTCGATTCCCGCGTAGACCCACTCGGAATTTGATTTTGAGAAGATTGAACGGCTCAGATCGACCGTTTGGGACCCACAACGGCGTCCCCGACGCCGTCGGTGCACCGTCGGTGCACCACGGTCGGTTCCCATATCTTTACCGAGAACAAAATTACCTTTGGCAGCTTACGGGTCGAGCCCCCCCCCGTCGGGGACGCCGTCGGTGCACCACGGTCGGTTCCCATATCTTTACCGAGAACAAAATTACCTTTGGCAGCTTACGGGTCGAGCCCCCCCCCCAGATATCATTAGCCCACCTAACCTTAATAGCCCAAACTTTGTGAGCCCACAGTATTCTGTCACAGAACCCACTAGTCCCAGATCCTCTCAGACCCCCCCCCCCCCCCAGCCCAAATAGCCCACCTTACACACCTCAAATCCATATCCTAACCCTCCATAGCCCAACTTTTGAGACCCCATCACAACTTACCCCTAACCCCTACATAGCCCAACACCCTAACTTTTTAAGCCCAAATACAAACCCCACTGCCCAATTCTCCCCTAACTCTCCTAAACCTAATACACATACTCCCTCTGATATTCCCCTTGCCACTGTCTTTAAATCCCTTTCGATCAAGAGAAAAGTAGATAACGACATTGTGGAGGATACTCGTCCTAAAATCCTCCGTATCTGCTCCCCAGACCCTGTTCACAACCCTCCCAAACCCCGTTCTCCTCGCCCTTCTCGTAAGTTGATCAAAGGTAACCGTTGTTCTCCTATCAAGAATCCTGTCACTTTGAATAACTCTCTATTTCAAGAAATGGATCTGTGTGAAGTTCAAATTCAACAATCTTCCTTTGGAGCAAAGGTTTCTCCCACTCTTGCTTATTTAGATCAGTCTAGTATGGCTCTGAAAGGGGAAAATTTGGATATGGTGGGGCGTGTGGCTGGCCCGAAACAACCACACTCTCTATGTTGACCCTAACCTGGAACTGTCAAGGAGCCGGGCGTACCTTGACAGGCTAGGCTTTAGGTGATTTCGTGCGTAAAAATCGCCCATCCATCGTCTTTTTGATGGAGTTTAAGAATAATGTGGCCAAGATGGAGGCCATCCGAAGTAGGCTGGGTTTTGATCAGGGCAGTTATGTCGATCCCGAAGGGTTATCAGCGGGTTTTGCTCTTTGGTGGAATAAGGAAGTGGATCTGATAGTAGAGGAGGCTAACAAGAATTTTATGCATGTCACAGTCACGGAGAGAGCGAACTCTTTCTGTTGGGAAGTTACCTTTGTGTATGGTTGCCCATCTAGGGCTGGAAGGGTCAAAGTTTGGGAGGATATCGAGAACCTTGCCCGTTTAATTCATCTCCCATGGTTGTGCATGGCGGACTTCAATCAAGTTTTGAATGTGGGAGACAAGATCGGTGGCCATGTCCCTTCCCAAGTTTCTATTTCAGCATTTCATAAGCTGATTAGTGACTGCGGGTTAGTGGAATTAGAGTAAAAGGGGCCTAAGTTTACTTGGAGAAATAACCGCAGTGGGGATAACTTCATTATGGAAAAGATTGATATGGCGTTTGCCAATTCCAAATGGTGTGAACTTTATGACCAAGCGATGGTTTTTGTGGAAGTGGCTATCGGCTCAGATCATAATCCTCTCTTGCTAAACACCGTTGTTCCTTTGGCTAAGGTAGGGAAACCTTCCCGTTTTGAATCTTTCTGGGTCACTGAGGATGACTGTAAAATGGTGATCGACAGAGCTTGAAGTCAAAAACAGAATGGGACTCTGATGCATTTAGTATGTAAGAAATTACGGGTGTGCAACGATAATTTGAAGGAATGGAGCAAAAGAACTTTTGGGGATTTAAGACTCAAGATCGCAGCCGCTAAAGAGCAGTTAATTGATATTCAACATCTGCTCGAACAGGGGTTCGATCAAGATTTAACGGCAGCTGACATAAGACTGAAATTATCCATTGAAGATATATGGCAGAAGGACGCAATGTACTGGCATCAACGTTCGAGGATTAAATGGCTTCAAATGGGAGACAATAACTCACATTTTTTTCACCTCTCCACGATCCAAAGACGTCAACGCAACCAGATCATGAGGTTGAAGGACAAGGATGGTTATTGGAAGACAGAGCCTAAGGAAATTTCAGCAATTGTCAAATCTCACTTCCAGGAGCTGTATAAGGATCCCCCGTTGAGAAATTTTGAAGCCCTTATTTCTCTAATTGATCCCATTATCTCTTCAAATCGCAACTCTAAGCAGGAACGTTTCTAGGGAGGAAGTGCAGTTAGCCGTTTTCGAGATGGGCCCGTTAAAAGCTCCCGGTTCCGACAGCTTCCCTGGGCTATTTTATCAAAACTACTGGGAGACAGTGGGGGAAGATGTGTTTTTTGCTATTCAACATTTTTTCCAAGAGGGAATCTTGCTAAAGGAAGTGAAACATACCAACATTACTCTGATCCCTAAAGTACCAAATCCAGAATCAATTAATCAACTTCGCCCCATCAGTTTATGCCAGTTTATTTATAAGGTTATCTCTAAGATTCTTGCAAATCGGCTCCAACCTTTCATTAATGGAATCATTTCTGAGCAATAGTCTGCCTTTATTCCTGGGAGGCACATCCAGGATAACATTTTGGTGGCACATGAAGTGTTTCACTTCCTTAAACATAAGAAGTTAGGTCCTAAATCTTCT